>JAWDGP010007266.1:0-18367 GCA_033675545.1 Elysia crispata | reverse complement strand
TCTTGCACAAATTTTGTGAAAAACTCAGCTATTTGAAAATCCTTTAAAATAATCATTTACGTGATGTTTACATAAATGGCCAGTTCCGAACCCCTCACGCAAAGCAAATGCTGTTTAGACCTTTTTTTTTTTTTATTTTTTTTTCTTTAAGGAATTATATAGCCTTAAATTCTTTTCATGTTTGAAAAGAATTTTTAGATAGATGAAGAAGGTAAAGAATTAGCTGTTGTTTCCCCTTTATTTTCTGTGAAATCCCATTCCTTATATGGTATATTCAACTTCGACTTACATTCTTTTCCTTCTTTTTTGGATATCTTCTGCACAAGAGATATAACGCAAGAAGCAACACAAGGGTGCAGAGAATCTGGGGGGGAGGGGGGGGGGGGGCGAAGAATGTAATTTTGGCTTTTACAACAAAAGCGACAAAATTTTAAAATCTGACAAACAGTGATAAGGTTTTAAATGCCAGATCGGCTTATTTCATTTTAATTTCAGGCGTGGGGAGAGGAAGTGGGGGGGGGGGGCTGTGTTTAGAAGATTGGTAACATGTTTGCGGCACAGTTATGTTTTAGGTAAAGTTATCACCTTAACTTTTTTTTTTAAAAACATTTTTACGCCTGACTGTGTGCTACGGATAATCTATTCAATAAGTTTTCAAAACCTCCCAAGATAGATTGATTGATAGATTGACTGGAGTGACTAACAATCTCGAGTTCGAGATCCCGGGAAGAAAAGCAAACAACAGGCTGAATTACCACAAAGCAAGCAGCAATCGCTTTCCACAAGCGCGCTCCTCTGGCGCGGCTGGCAACGCCAGGGTCTTCGCCGTGAGCGCGAGGCACGAGTATTTGATCCAATTGTTCGAGGTTTGCTCAAGGAGGTAGACGGTGACCTGCGGAGGGAAGAGGGAGAAAAAAGTGTGACGTCACTCTTGGTTCTTAAGCAAAAGAAATCAGACTAAGCCATAACTCCGCTCCGTGGCTGAAGGTATTGAGTCGCAATCACAGCACCTGGTGTCCTAAAAAAAAAAAAAGTAACACTGCTATAATCCATTTTTAGGCTTTTCCATACTTTTGGGGCAATCTCGTTGTTGAGAGACAATAAACCTTAACCTGTTTAGAACCAGCAAACTAAGCATCTTCGAGAGCACGTGACGTCACGATTCTTTCTCCCTCTAGCAACAGGGTGCAGACACGGATTTTTTTTTTTTTTTTTTTTTTTTGGAAGAAGAAAATTAATTAAAAAAAATAAATAAATAAAACGACGTTAAGCGGGTTTAGGCCTAAATTGGAGCGATTTAAAAACAATGAAGTAAATATGAATAGTTGGCTATTTTTGCGGAATCCCAATCTATATAATTATAGATATTATTTTAACGTTCATTATCATAATTACAGGTATAAATAAATGCGCAGCTAAAAATTCCCGAAAAGCAGTGCACCATAAAGCAAACCTTTTTTTTTTTTTTTTACGGTAATCGCAAATCTTCTTATTTTATAGGCCAAAAAAAAATCTTAAAATTAATTATTTTGCAGACACCAGAATAAACCAATCGAGTCCCGCCATTAAAGCCACGTTGGGTGGAAGAAATAATCATGATGACCTCTGACCTGAGTGTTTGCGCTTTTACCTGGTACTCAGTACTTGGTTCCAGAGCGGCGTTGGGTGGAAGAAATAATCATGATGACCTCTGACCTGAGTGTTTGCGCTTTTACCTGGTACTCAGTATTTGGTTCCAGAGCCACGTTGGGTGGAAGAAATAATCATGATGACCTCTGACCTGAGTGTTTGCGCTTTTACCTGGTACTCAGTACTTGGTTCCAGAGCGGCGTTGGGTGGAAGAAATAATCATGATGACCTCTGACCTGAGTGTTTGCGCTTTTACCTGGTACTCAGTACTTGGTTCCAGAGCCACGTTGGGTGGAAGAAATAATCATGATAACCTCTGATCTGAGTGTTTGCGCTTTTACCTGGTACTCAGTACTTGGTTCCAGAGCCGCGTTGGGTGGAAGAAATAATCATGATGACCTCTGACCTGAGTGTTTGCGCTTTTACCTGGTACTCAGTATTTGGTTCCAGAGCCACGTTGGGTGGAAGAAATAATCATGATGACCTCTGACCTGAGTGTTTGCGCTTTTACCTGGTACTCAGTATTTGGTTCCAGAGCCGCGTTGGGTGCCTCTCCGATGACCAGTTGACCATCCGATCCCTGGCTGTCTCTCCAGACAAGGACCCCGTCAGGCTGACCTGTCCCGCTACAGGTCAGTGCTCCTTGTCCAGAAAAAGGCAGAGACAAAAAAATAATAAAAAGAAGATAAAGCGATCGAGAGGGAGGGGGAGGGGGGGAAAGGGGAGGGGGTATATCAATAAATATTTATATCATCTTATGATTTACAATGTTCTTCCACTAAGTTGTTATATATATATATATATATATATATTTTTTTTTTTTTTTGAATAGGGGGGAAAAAAAAAGGGGGGGGGGGGGGGGAGGGGGGATTATGCTGTCCGCTCCTTGTTTCCTATGGCTACCTGAACTGCATGGAATTCGTTCTACTCCTCTGAGAGAAACACAAATACAAATTTCTGACGAAGCGGCAATTAAGGTCGAAACTTTTATATACGTTTGATGTATAGTTGTACTGTTTCCTTTTTTTATTTATCCCACAATAATAGAGTTGTGTACCTGGTCCTTTTTATCCCAATGAGGGAGAGAGAGAGGAAGAGAGAGAGGGGGAGAGAGAGAGAGAGAGAGAGAGAGAGAAAGAAACAGACAGACAGACAGAGACAGAGAGAAAGAGTGAGAGAGAGGAATAAAGAGAGAGATAGACAGAAAGAGAGAGTGAGAAAGAGTGAGAGAGAGAGAAAGATAGAGAGAGGGAGTCATATAGAAAGAGAGAGTGAGAAAGTGAGAGAGAGAGGAGAGAGAGAGAAAGAGACAGAGAGAGAGAGAGAGAGACAGACAGACAGACACAATGACAGAGAAGGTGAGGATAATAGAGTTAGACAGAATGAGAGATAGACAGACAGACCGACAGAGAGGGTGAGGATGGTAGAGTTAGACAGAATGAGAGATAGACAGACAGACCGACAGAGAAGGTGAGGATGGTAGAGTTAGACAGAATGAGAGATAGACAGACAGACCGACAGAGAGGGTGAGGATGGTAGAGTTAGACAGAATGAGAGATAGACAGACAGACCGACAGAGAGGGTGAGGATGGTAGAGTTAGACAGAATGAGAGATAGACAGACAGACCGACAGAGAAGGTGAGGATGGTAGAGTTAGACAGAATGAGAGATAGACAGACAGACCGACAGAGAGGGTGAGGATGGTAGAGTTAGACAGAATGAGAGATAGACAGACAGACCGACAGAGAAGGTGAGGATGGTAGAGTTAGATAGAATGAGAGATAGACAGACAGACCGACAGAGAGGGTGAGGATGGTAGAGTTAGACAGAATGAGAGATAGACAGACAGACCGACAGAGAGGGTGAGGATGGTAGAGTTAGACAGAATGAGAGATAGACAGACAGACCGACAGAGAGGGTGAGGATGGTAGAGTTAGACAGAATGAGAGATAGACAGACAGACCGACAGAGAGGGTGAGGATGGTAGAGTTAGACAGAATGAGAGATAGACAGACAGACCGACAGAGAAGGTGAGGATGGTAGAGTTAGACAGAATGAGAGATAGACAGACAGACCGACAGAGAAGGTGAGGATGGTAGAGTTAGACAGAATGAGAGATAGACAGACAGACCGACAGAGAGGGTGAGGATGGTAGAGTTAGACAGAATGAGAGATAGACAGACAGACCGACAGAGAAGGTGAGGATGGTAGAGTTAGACAGAATGAGAGATAGACAGACAGACCGACAGAGAGGGTGAGGATGGTAGAGTTAGACAGAATGAGAGATAGACAGACAGACCGACAGAGAGGGTGAGGATGGTAGAGTTAGACAGAATGAGAGATAGACAGACAGACCGACAGAGAGGGTGAGGATGGTAGAGTTAGACAGAATGAGAGATAGACAGACAGACCGACAGAGAGGGTGAGGATGGTAGAGTTAGACAGAATGAGAGATAGACAGACAGACCGACAGAGAGGGTGAGGATGGTAGAGTTAGACAGAATGAGAGATAGACAGACAGACCGACAGAGAAGGTGAGGATGGTAGAGTTAGACAGAATGAGAGATAGACAGACAGACCGACAGAGAAGGTGAGGATGGTAGAGTTAGACAGAATGAGAGATAGACAGACAGACCGACAGAGAGGGTGAGGATGGTAGAGTTAGACAGAATGAGAGATAGACAGACAGACCGACAGAGAGGGTGAGGATGGTAGAGTTAGACAGAATGAGAGACAGACAGACAGACACAATGACAGAGAGGGTGAGGATGGTAGAGTTAGACAGAATGAGAGATAGACAGACAGACCGACAGAGAAGGTGAGGATGGTAGAGTTAGACAGAATGAGAGATAGACAGACAGACCGACAGAGAGGGTGAGGATGGTAGAGTTAGACAGAATGAGAGATAGACAGACAGACCGACAGAGAGGGTGAGGATGGTAGAGTTAGACAGAATGAGAGATAGACAGACAGACCGACAGAGAGGGTGAGGATGGTAGAGTTAGACAGAATGAGAGATAGACAGACAGACCGACAGAGAGGGTGAGGATGGTAGAGTTAGACAGAATGAGAGATAGACAGACAGACCGACAGAGAGGGTGAGGATGGTAGAGTTAGACAGAATGAGAGATAGACAGACAGACCGACAGAGAGGGTGAGGATGGTAGAGTTAGACAGAATGAGAGATAGACAGACAGACCGACAGAGAGGGTGAGGATGGTAGAGTTAGACAGAATGAGAGATAGACAGACAGACCGACAGAGAGGGTGAGGATGGTAGAGTTAGACAGAATGAGAGATAGACAGACAGACCGACAGAGAGGGTGAGGATGGTAGAGTTAGACAGAATGAGAGATAGACAGACAGACCGACAGAGAGGGTGAGGATGGTAGAGTTAGACAGAATGAGAGATAGACAGACAGACCGACAGAGAGGGTGAGGATGGTAGAGTTAGACAGAATGAGAGATAGACAGACAGACCGACAGAGAGGGTGAGGATGGTAGAGTTAGACAGAATGAGAGATAGACAGACAGACCGACAGAGAGGGTGAGGATGGTAGAGTTAGACAGAATGAGAGATAGACAGACAGACCGACAGAGAGGGTGAGGATGGTAGAGTTAGACAGAATGAGAGATAGACAGACAGACCGACAGAGAGGGTGAGGATGGTAGAGTTAGACAGAATGAGAGATAGACAGACAGACCGACAGAGAAGGTGAGGATGGTAGAGTTAGACAGAATGAGAGATAGACAGACAGACCGACAGAGAAGGTGAGGATGGTAGAGTTAGACAGAATGAGAGATAGACAGACAGACCGACAGAGAAGGTGAGGATGGTAGAGTTAGACAGAATGAGAGATAGACAGACAGACCGACAGAGAGGGTGAGGATGGTAGAGTTAGACAGAATGAGAGATAGACAGACAGACCGACAGAGAGGGTGAGGATGGTAGAGTTAGACAGAATGAGAGATAGACAGACAGACCGACAGAGAAGGTGAGGATGGTAGAGTTAGACAGAATGAGAGATAGACAGACAGACCGACAAAGAGGGTGAGGATGGTAGAGTTAGACAGAATGAGAGATAGACAGACAGACCGACAGAGAGGGTGAGGATGGTAGAGTTAGACAGAATGAGAGATAAACAGACAGACCGACAGAGAGGGTGAGGATGGTAGAGTTAGACAGAATGAGAGATAGACAGACAGACCGACAGAGAGGGTGAGGATGGTAGAGTTAGACAGAATGAGAGATAGACAGACAGACCGACAGAGAGGGTGAGGATGGTAGAGTTAGACAGAATGAGAGATAGACAGACAGACCGACAGAGAGGGTGAGGATGGTAGAGTTAGACAGAATGAGAGATAGACAGACAGACCGACAGAGAAGGTGAGGATGGTAGAGTTAGACAGAATGAGAGATAGACAGACAGACTGACAGAGAAGGTGAGGATGGTAGAGTTAGACAGAATGAGAGATAGACAGACAGACCGACAGAGAAGGTGAGGATGGTAGAGTTAGACAGAATGAGAGATAGACAGACAGACCGACAGAGAGGGTGAGGATGGTAGAGTTAGACAGAATGAGAGATAGACAGACAGACCGACAGAGAGGGTGAGGATGGTAGAGTTAGACAGAATGAGAGATAGACAGACAGACCGACAGAGAAGGTGAGGATGGTAGAGTTAGACAGAATGAGAGATAGACAGACAGACCGACAGAGAGGGTGAGGATGGTAGAGTTAGACAGAATGAGAGATAGACAGACAGACCGACAGAGAAGGTGAGGATGGTAGAGTTAGACAGAATGAGAGATAGACAGACAGACCGACAGAGAGGGTGAGGATGGTAGAGTTAGACAGAATGAGAGATAGACAGACAGACCGACAGAGAGGGTGAGGATGGTAGAGTTAGACAGAATGAGAGATAGACAGACAGACCGACAGAGAAGGTGAGGATGGTAGAGTTAGACAGAATGAGAGATAGACAGACAGACCGACAGAGAGGGTGAGGATGGTAGAGTTAGACAGAATGAGAGATAGACAGACAGACCGACAGAGAAGGTGAGGATGGTAGAGTTAGACAGAATGAGAGATAGACAGACAGACCGACAGAGAGGGTGAGGATGGTAGAGTTAGACAGAATGAGAGATAGACAGACAGACCGACAGAGAAGGTGAGGATGGTAGAGTTAGACAGAATGAGAGATAGACAGACAGACCGACAGAGAGGGTGAGGATGGTAGAGTTAGACAGAATGAGAGATAGACAGACAGACCGACAGAGAAGGTGAGGATGGTAGAGTTAGACAGAATGAGAGATAGACAGACAGACCGACAGAGAGGGTGAGGATGGTAGAGTTAGACAGAATGAGAGATAGACAGACAGACCGACAGAGAGGGTGAGGATGGTAGAGTTAGACAGAATGAGAGATAGACAGACAGACCGACAGAGAGGGTGAGGATGGTAGAGTTAGACAGAATGAGAGATAGACAGACAGACCGACAGAGAGGGTGAGGATGGTAGAGTTAGACAGAATGAGAGATAGACAGACAGACCGACAGAGAAGGTGAGGATGGTAGAGTTAGACAGAATGAGAGATAGACAGACAGACCGACAGAGAGGGTGAGGATGGTAGAGTTAGACAGAATGAGAGATAGACAGACAGACCGACAGAGAGGGTGAGGATGGTAGAGTTAGACAGAATGAGAGACAGACAGACAGACACAATGACAGAGAGGGTGAGGATGGTAGAGTTAGACAGAATGAGAGATAGACAGACAGACCGACAGAGAAGGTGAGGATGGTAGAGTTAGACAGAATGAGAGATAGACAGACAGACCGACAGAGAGGGTGAGGATGGTAGAGTTAGACAGAATGAGAGATAGACAGACAGACCGACAGAGAGGGTGAGGATGGTAGAGTTAGACAGAATGAGAGATAGACAGACAGACCGACAGAGAGGGTGAGGATGGTAGAGTTAGACAGAATGAGAGATAGACAGACAGACCGACAGAGAGGGTGAGGATGGTAGAGTTAGACAGAATGAGAGATAGACAGACAGACCGACAGAGAGGGTGAGGATGGTAGAGTTAGACAGAATGAGAGATAGACAGACAGACCGACAGAGAGGGTGAGGATGGTAGAGTTAGACAGAATGAGAGATAGACAGACAGACCGACAGAGAGGGTGAGGATGGTAGAGTTAGACAGAATGAGAGATAGACAGACAGACTGACAGAGAGGGTGAGGATGGTAGAGTTAGACAGAATGAGAGATAGACAGACAGACTGACAGAGTGGGTGAGGATGGTAGAGTTAGACAGAATGAGAGATAGACAGACAGACCGACAGAGAGGGTGAGGATGGTAGAGTTAGACAGAATGAGAGATAGACAGACAGACCGACAGAGAGGGTGAGGATGGTAGAGTTAGACAGAATGAGAGATAGACAGACAGACCGACAGAGAGAGGTGAGGATGGTAGAGTTAGACAGAATGAGAGATAGACAGACAGACCGACAGAGAGGGTGAGGATGGTAGAGTTAGACAGAATGAGAGATAGACAGACAGACCGACAGAGAGGGTGAGGATGGTAGAGTTAGACAGAATGAGAGATAGACAGACAGACCGACAGAGAAGGTGAGGATGGTAGAGTTAGACAGAATGAGAGATAGACAGACAGACCGACAGAGAAGGGTGAGGATGGTAGAGTTAGACAGAATGAGAGATAGACAGACAGACCGACAGAGAGGGTGAGGATGGTAGAGTTAGACAGAATGAGAGATAGACAGACAGACTGACAGAGAAGGTGAGGATGGTAGAGTTAGACAGAATGAGAGATAGACAGACAGACCGACAGAGAAGGTGAGGATGGTAGAGTTAGACAGAATGAGAGATAGACAGACAGACCGACAGAGAGGGTGAGGATGGTAGAGTTAGACAGAATGAGAGATAGACAGACAGACCGACAGAGAGGGTGAGGATGGTAGAGTTAGACAGAATGAGAGATAGACAGACAGACCGACAGAGAGGGTGAGGATGGTAGAGTTAGACAGAATGAGAGATAGACAGACAGACCGACAGAGAGGGTGAGGATGGTAGAGTTAGACAGAATGAGAGATAGACAGACAGACCGACAGAGAAGGTGAGGATGGTAGAGTTAGACAGAATGAGAGATAGACAGACAGACCGACAGAGAAGGTGAGGATGGTAGAGGACAGAATAGAGATAGACAGAAATGAGACAGACCTAGAGACAGAGAAGGTGAGACAGACAGAGAGAACAGACAGACATGACAGAGATGAGGATGGTAGGATTAGACAGTAGACAGACAGAGAGAGAAGACAGAATGAGAGATAGACAGACAGACCGACAGAGAGGGTGAGGATGGTAGAGTAGACAGAATGAGAGATAGACAGACAGACCGACAGAGAGGGTGAGGATGGTAGAGTTAGACAGAATGAGAGATAGACAGACAGACCGACAGAGAAGTAGGATGGTAGAGTTGGTAGACAGAATGAGAGATAGACAGACAGACCGACAGAGAGGGTGAGGATGGTAGAGTTAGACAGAATGAGAGATAGACAGACAGACCGACAGAGAAGGTGAGGATGGTAGAGTTAGACAGAATGAGAGATAGACAGACAGACCGACAGAGAGGGTGAGGATGGTAGAGTTAGACAGAATGAGAGATAGACAGACAGACCGACAGAGAGGGTGAGGATGGTAGAGTTAGACAGAATGAGAGATAGACAGACAGACCGACAGAGAAGGTGAGGATGGTAGAGTTAGACAGAATGAGAGATAGACAGACAGACCGACAGAGAAGGTGAGGATGGTAGAGTTAGACAGAATGAGAGATAGACAGACAGACCGACAGAGAGGGTGAGGATGGTAGAGTTAGACAGAATGAGAGATAGACAGACAGACCGACAGAGAAGGTGAGGATGGTAGAGTTAGACAGAATGAGAGATAGACAGACAGACCGACAGAGAGGGTGAGGATGGTAGAGTTAGACAGAATGAGAGATAGACAGACAGACCGACAGAGAGGGTGAGGATGGTAGAGTTAGACAGAATGAGAGATAGACAGACAGACCGACAGAGAAGGTGAGGATGGTAGAGTTAGACAGAATGAGAGATAGACAGACAGACCGACAGAGAGGGTGAGGATGGTAGAGTTAGACAGAATGAGAGATAGACAGACAGACCGACAGAGAAGGTGAGGATGGTAGAGTTAGACAGAATGAGAGATAGACAGACAGACCGACAGAGAGGGTGAGGATGGTAGAGTTAGACAGAATGAGAGATAGACAGACAGACCGACAGAGAGGGTGAGGATGGTAGAGTTAGACAGAATGAGAGATAGACAGACAGACCGACAGAGAAGGTGAGGATGGTAGAGTTAGACAGAATGAGAGATAGACAGACAGACCGACAGAGAGGGTGAGGATGGTAGAGTTAGACAGAATGAGAGATAGACAGACAGACCGACAGAGAAGGTGAGGATGGTAGAGTTAGACAGAATGAGAGATAGACAGACAGACCGACAGAGAGGGTGAGGATGGTAGAGTTAGACAGAATGAGAGATAGACAGACAGACCGACAGATGAGGAGGTAGAGGATGGTAGAGTTGAGACAGAATGAGAGATAGACAGACAGACCGACAGAGAGGGTGAGGATGGTAGAGTTAGACAGAATGAGAGATAGACAGACAGACCGACAGAGAGGGTGAGGATGGTAGAGTTAGACAGAATGAGAGATAGACAGACAGACCGACAGAGAAGGTGAGGATGGTAGAGTTAGACAGAATGAGAGATAGACAGACAGACCGACAGAGAGGGTGAGGATGGTAGAGTTAGACAGAATGAGAGATAGACAGACAGACCGACAGAGAGGGTGAGGATGGTAGAGTTAGACAGAATGAGAGATAGACAGACAGACCGACAGAGAGGGTGAGGATGGTAGAGTTAGACAGAATGAGAGATAGACAGACAGACAGAAAGAGACGGGGAGGATGGTAGAGTTAGACAGAATGAGAGATAGACAGACAGACCGACAGAGAGGGTGAGGATGGTAGAGTTAGACAGAATGAGAGATAGACAGACAGACAGACAGAGAGGGTGAGGATGGTAGAGTTAGACAGAACGAGAGATGGTAGTCTGAGACAGATAGAGAGATAGACAGACAGAGAGACAGACAGACCGACAGAGAGGGTGAGGATGGTAGAGTTAGACAGAACGAGAGATGGTAGTCTGAGACAGATAGAGAGACAGACAGACAGAGAGAGGCAGAGACAAAACCGGAGGTGTTTATATCTACAATGCTCTTCCACTGTGTTTTCATTACGCCTTTTTTTTTTTTTTTTTTTTTTTGGGGGGGGGGGGGGGGGGGGGGGGGAGATGGAATAGGAGGTGATCCACAGCGAGTGTCGTAGTACCTGTAGATGGTGTTGTCGCAATTTTTCCAGCCGCGCCGGCAGTTGTGGTCATCCTACGACCTGAGGATGTGGTTGTACTTGCATTACCAACTGGGGTAGATGAGGTGCTTGTTGTACTAGCTGGGGTAGGGACTGTGCTTGTTGTACCAACTGAAGCAGCAGATGTGGCTACATTACCAGCTGGGGTAGATGAGGTGCTTGTTGTACTAGCTGGGGTAGGGACTGTGCTTGTTGTACCAACTGAAGCAGCAGATGTGGCTACATTACCAGCTGGGGTAGATGAGGTGCTTGTTGTACTAGCTGGGGTAGGGACTGTGCTTGTTGTACCAACTGGAGCAGCAGATGTGGCTGTATTACCAGCTGGGGTAGTGGATGCGTTCTGGATCTGTTGTACCGAGATGAGAAACCGTAGACGAATATCACGACAGAGAGAGAGAGAGAGAGAGAGAGAGAGAGAGAGAGAGAGAGAGAGAGAGAGAGAGAGATATGGTTATGGGACGGAAATTTTTCCTTGACTGGCAATAAAGAATGTAACACATGGTAAGTATTCTTTGGATAAGAATTCGGAAAATCAGCTAATTTTTATACTTTCCTAAATTATTAAAAGGTCATTTGAATTGCTAGCTAGAGCGCTATGAATTCCTGACAAAAGTGGCTATAGGTCCTCTACCTTTGACGCTAATTAGAATGCTTAGAATTTCCATAAAAAGAGCCTATAGGTCCTCTACCTTTGACGCTAACTAGAATGCTTAGAATTTCCATAAAAAGAGCTTATGGGTCCTCTACCTTTGACGCTAATTAGAATGTTAAGCATTCCCGTAAAAAGAGCCTAAAGGTGCTCTACCTTTGACGCTAATTATAATGCTGTGAGTTCCCGTAAAAACAGTCTATAGATGCTCTGCCTTTGACGCTAATTAGAATGCTGTGAATTCCCGTAAAAAGAGCCTAAAGGTGCTCTACCTTTGACGCTAGTTATAATGCTGTGAATTCCCGTAAAAACAGTCTATAGATGCTCTGCCTTTGACGCTAATTAGAATGCTGTGAATTCCCGTAAAAAGAGCCTAAAGGTGCTCTACCTTTGACGCTAATTAGAATGCTGTGAATTCCCGTAAAAAGAGCCAATAGGTGCTCTACCTTTGACGCTAATTAGAATGTTGTGAATTCCCGTAAAAACAGTCTATAGATGCTCTGCCTTTGACGCTAATTAGAATGCTGTGAATTCCCGTAAAAAGAGCCTAAAGGTGCTCTGCCTTTGACGCTAATTGGAGTGTTGTGAATTCCCGTAAAAACAGTCTATAGATGCTCTGCCTTTGACGCTAATTAGAATGCTGTGAATTCCCGTAAAAAGAGCCTAAAGGTGCTCTGCCTTTGACGCTAATTAGAATGTTATGAATTCACCTTTTAGACTCTTGATTTAGCTTTCACCTAATTTACACACTAAAACGCTTGGTTTAGTATTTACATCTTTATACACCCTTAAACTCTTACTATTCTTTACATATCTGTCTTTACAATCTTCAACTTGTGGGTTAAATTTTATTTGTATTCACACCCTTAAACTTGTGACTTAGTTTTCATCTTTATTTACAACCTTGAGCTCTTGGCTTATTTTTACCTTGTAATGTCTCCCTTAGACTCTTAGGTAAATTTCCACCTGCATTCCCAAACTTACACCCTTGGATTAGATTTCACCTGTCTGAACGCCTTCAAAATTTAGGATTCGTCACCTGTTCCTTGCGATTGAACTCTTGAAAAATAAACCACTATTCTAGGTCAATTTTCACCTTTAATTCTCACCCTTAGACTCTTGACTTAATTTTAACCTGACCCACTATAAAAAATAGGTTAATTTACACCTGTATTTACACTCTTGGACTCTTGACTTAATTTTCACCTGACCCACAACACTAAAAAATTAGTTTAATTTTCACGTGTATTTACACCACCCTTAGACTCTTGACCTAATTTGAACCTGACCCACAACACTAAAAAATTAGGTTAACTTTCACCTGTCTCTTGCCCCTGCTTTTGGTAGCCTCCGTTTGATCATCAAACTCTGGGTTGACCGGAAGTGATAACAAATCATTTCCGACCAGAAGATCCTCTCCATTTGCTTCTGCCTGAATCGATTCCCTGTAGAAGAGGAAGAAGAAGAAGAAGAAGAAGAAGAAGAAGAAGAAGAAGAAGAAGAAGAAGAAGAAGAAGAAGAAGAAGAAGAACAACAACAACAACAACAACAACAACAACAACAACAACAACAAAAACAAGAAGAAGAAGAAGAAGAAGAAGAAGAAGAAGAAGAAGAAGAAGAAGAAGAAGAAGAAGAAGAAGAAGAAGAGAAAGAAAGAAAGAAAGAAAGAAAGGAAGGAAGGAAGGAAGAAAGAAAAAAAACCCCGAGAAAATGTATTAAGAATCACGCTCAACTCTAATAACCACATAAGTTTCATTATTCCTAACGGCTGACTTTGTTAAGAGAAGAAGATATCAAAGATATGAAGCATTCTACCAGTGGAAAAAAAATCATATTAAAGCATTAGTGAAGACTCGTTTTATCATTTTTTGCACCTATTTTTTATTCGGGCATTTCCGCGTGTCTAAAAAAAAAAAAGGTATAAAAAAATATCCCGCTCACTCGTCATGGATCAGACCAGTATCTCCATATTCTGTCTTACTCGAATGCTGGCTCCCAGCGCCACCTACGATGGTTTCTGACATCATCTGCCAGGTTGCCATGGATTGTGAGCCGTTCTCCATGGGCGTTAAGATATGGGAGTAGGACTCGTCTGGGATGGTGAAGATTTCAAGATACAGACATCAGCGAATTGGGACAAGATGTGTGAAACATTACGATGCTAGATTTATTGTATGGTGTCAGTTTTATGATGCCGTGGACAAGATGTGTGAAACATTACGATGCTAGATTTATTGTATTGTGTGAGTTTTATGATTCCATGGACAAGATGTGTGAAACATTACGATGCTAGATTTATTGATTTGTGTGAGTTTTATGATGCCGTGGACAAGGTGTGTCAAACATAACGATGCTAGATTTATTGTATTGTGCGAGTTTTATGATGCCGTGGACAAGATGTGTGAAAACATTACGATGCTAGATTTATTGTATGGTGTGAGTTTTATGATGCCGTGGACAAGATGTGTGAAACATTACGATGCTAGATTTATTGTATGGTGTGAGTTTTATGATACCGTGGCCAAGATGTGTGAAACATTACGATGCTAGATTTATTGATTTGTGTGAGTTACTGATGCCGTGAACAAGGTGTGTGAAACATTACGATGCTAGATTTATTGTATTGTGTGAGTTTTATGATGCCGTGGACAAGATGTGTGAAACATTACGATGCTAGATTTATTGTATTGTGTGAGTTTTATGATGCCGTGGACAAGGTGTGTAAAACATTACAATGCTAGATTTATTGTATTGTGTGAGTTTTATGATGCCGTGGACAAGGTGTGTAAAACATTACAATGCTAGATTTATTGATTTGTGTGAGTTTTATGATTCCGTGGACAAGATGTGTGAAACATTACGATGCTAGATTTATTGTATTGTGCGAGTTTATTGATGGCGTGGACAAGATGTGTGAAACATTACAATGCTAGATTTATTGTATTGTGCGAGTTTTATGATGCCGTGGACAAGGTGTTGTGAAACATTACAATGCTAGATTTATTGTATTGTGTGAGTTTTATGATGCCGTGGACAAGGTGTTGTGAAACATTACGCTACAAACTTTATTGTATTGTGCGAGTTTTATGAAGCCGTGGTTTTCTGGATCGAGCTGGGTTCAAATCCCGCCTTGACCAGGTCCCTTTGGCTGCACTCTAGCTGAACCAGGTATGTCCATATCATTACCCTATTTGTTTCTTTGATGTAGCAACGCAATACAACTTTTGATGTCTACTTTTAGTTTCCCACAAGGTTCATATCTTTTTCACGAGTAGAAATAGAACTTAAACATCACTCTTTATGTTTTTATTTGGACTGTGTTTGTTGCGATATACCCTTATTCCGATGCACTTGATAGAAATTTCCTTAGAGGGGTCAAACATGTAGCAGCCAAAGAGTTGATAATTATTTCCATCTGCACCAGTTATTCAAAAATTAATCGACCTAAACTGCGAGACATCGGTTTATAGATTGCTTATCAGCTGGAGTCACTTGCTTTAGGTATGAACTGTTTGCGGCCACCACAAAAGAACAAAAACACTTATAAAAAAATATGAGCAGCAGCACAACAACAATAGCAAGAGAAATAGCAACAACAACAACAACAGCAACAACAACAAAACAACAACAACAACAATAACAACAACAACAAAAGCAGCAACAACAACAACAGCAGCATTAATAGTTTAGTACTGTAGCTCTGACTTGTCACAGAGTGTAGTAGTAGCACGTTTGTCACATGACTGGAGTCCTCCCTCCTCCTCCTCTTCCTCCTCCCGCGTCCTTTAGGCTTGATGTAGGGGGTACCGCCTCCTCCTTGAATTCCTATGTTCTTGTTCTTATTTCCTGTGTTCTTGCTTGGAGTTCCCGTGTTCTTGGTCTTGGGAATTCGTTTGATCCGGACTTCTCGCGAGGTTTCTGGGCCGTCGTAAAATATCAGCTTTGGGAGGTGAACCGTCAGGGTTGTGTGGCTTCTCTCCGTCAAACTGGGGAGACAGATCAGAAGAGTGACTTAAGGGGGGTTGGGTTGAACCGTCATGGTTGTGTGGCTTCTCTCCGTCAAACTGGGGAGACAGATCAGAAGAGTGACTTAAGGGGGGTTGGGTTGAACCGTCATGGTTGTGTGGCTTCTCTCCGTCAAACTGGGGAGACAGATCAGAATAGTGACTTAAGGGGGTTGGGTTGAACCGTTGGAGTTGTGTGGCTTCTCTCCGTCAAACTGGGGAGACAGATCAGAATAGTGACTTAAGGGGGTTGGGTTGAACCGTCAGGGTTGTGTGGCTTCTCTCCGTCAAACTGGGGAGACAGATCAGAATAGTGACTTAAGGGGGTTGGGTTGAACCGTCAGGGTTGTGTGGCTTCTCTCCGTCAAACTGGGGAGAAAGATCAGAATAGTGACTTAAAGGGGGGGGGGGGGGGGGTTGGGTTGAACCGTCAGGGTTGTGTGGCTTCTCTCCGTCAAACTGCGGAGAAAGATCAGAATAGTGACTTTAGGGGATTGGGTTGAACCGTTGGAGTTGTGTGAGAGTTTTCTGGGTCAAACTGCGGAGAAAGATCAGAATAATGACTAGGGGTTGAGTTGAACCGTTGGAGTTGTGTGAGGCTTTTCTGGGTCAAACTGCGGAGAAAGATCAGAATAATGACTTTGAAACATTGAGCAAACTGAATCGTGTGGGTTTTCTAAATCGTATATAGAAAAATCAGAATAAAAGCTTTATTACTTGAACCGATGGAGTTGTGTGGGTTTTCCCGGTTTGTCATCAACACTATTTTGTGATCCACCAATAATAAATAGTTAACTAATTTTGTAAGATCCAAATCTATTTACAGATGTTTCTTAAACATCTATTTTCATGTAGGTTTAAACAACTTCGCAGTTAAGAATTACCGCAAAGGCAGTACACTTTTATACACTTAATGCCAAAATTTAGGGCTTTCTAATTAGCGTTTTAAATGATCTAAAAACAGATTGGGAAAGTACAGAATTAGCCGATTTTCTTTTATTAGTATTATTTGTCGTAAACACTGTGACTTACTTCAAGAATCCTGGCGCTATGGGAAACCTATGCCTTGTGGTCAGCACCCCGCGCCTTTGAACGTTTTCATTGGGACCTTGTCCTCGCACTTCCAGCGTGGCGTCATAAGCGTGGTCGGTCTCGAGGTTGCAGTGGGTGTAGTTGGGTGGTTGCCCGCCGGGTGGTATCGATAGTTGTTGTGTCGTCTGGTTCTCGGTATTCGTATTCGTAAGCGTCAGCTTAAGGATGTGAAAACACGAAAATTACGAGGGCAGGCGGATAATTAAGTTCCGTTTAATCATAACTTTTTAATTTTTCACAGCATATACATAAACAATACGTCAAACGAAAGCTTAATATCTCAGCTACATACTTAGCACTCTATTTTTCGATGTAGTCACCGTCGCGATCAACACACCGCCTCCAACGTTTCACTAGTTGGCTCACGCCGTCAGCGAAGAATTCAGACGGCTGTCCACGGCACCATCTGCGAACATCTGCGATAACTTCCTCATCATTGTCATAGTGATGGCCCTTCAGGTACTTCTTGAGTTGGGGAAACAAATAATAGTCAGAGGGGACAAGATCGGGGCTGTATGCAGGGTGAGGTAGAGTCGTAAGTTCCAGCTGCCTTAAGGCGTCCTGAGTTTGGCGACTGGTGTGCGGGCGCGCATTGTCGTGTTGCAGGATTGAGTCCTTATCACGCCGAATACGTCTGAGTCGGAGTTTGAGAGCTCGGAGTGTTGAAATATATCGCTCAGAGTTCACAGTTTGCCCTTGCTCCAGAAATTCCATGTGGACCACTCCCTCCATGTCCCAGAAAACGGTGAACAAGACCTTTCTTGCAGAGGCAACAACCTTGAACTTCCTTGGACTTGGAGAAGTTTTGTGCCTATACTCCATCGATTGGGCTTTACATTCTGGATCGTAGTGGTGGACCCAGGATTCGTCTCCAGTCACAATGCGTTGAAGAAATGCTTCTCCTTCTGCATTGTAACGCTCTAAGAGTTGAGTACACATGTCCTTTCTCTGCGCTTTCATCTCTACAGTGAGCTGTCTTGGGACCCAACGGGCAGAGACTTTTCGGTAACCCAGTACAGTTGTGGCGATATGGTGCACTCGTTCTTTCGAAATGCCTACTTCATCTGCAATTTCCTTTTGTTTGACCCTTCGATTAGCTCTAATTATGCAGTCAACTTTCTCTCGATGAGCCTTGTCCGATGCGGAATGGGGCCTACCCGAACGCTTTCGATCACGCAGAATTGTCTCTCTGGGGTCTTCCCCTTTAAAAATTCTCACCCATTTGCGAACTGCACAGTCTGAAATGCACATTTCACCATAAACTGTCTTCATTCTTGCATGAATGTTTGCAGCAGAACATCCCTCAGCTGCCAAAAACTCGATAACAGAGCGCTGTTTGATGAGAAGGTCATTGGAAGTCGCCATTGTCTCATAAACATGGCTACCACATCATGTGTTGCGCGTCACTGCATTATGAGCACGAATGACGTCACACAAACTTGTTGTTATAGATAAGTCTAGAAAAATGGTTCGAGAGTATATGTATGAAATTTTAGGTCGATGTGACAAAAATTGACCTAG
>JAWDGP010007265.1:0-56668 GCA_033675545.1 Elysia crispata | reverse complement strand
GATTGTCTAGCAACCAATCTATCTAAATCAACAAACTGTGAATAATTGTTATAATAACAAAATATTAAAACATCTTTGGGTAAAGGTGGGTTGAGGTAAGGCAATAGTAATTAGTCATCCTGGTTGTGGAAAAGCTAGAATTATGTTTTTCCAAGAAGAATGTTACACTTTGATGAAACTTACTTACTTACTTACTGCCCTTTTTGCCGTAGGCAATTAGGGCAACATTTTGATGAAAGAGAACCTACAAACTTGATTTTGTTAACAGAACATCCCAAAAGAAGTGAAAGAGGGAAGAAATGTAGACAATCATATTTAAAGAAAGCACATAGACGATTTTTTCTTTAGTCCACAGCTTGGTTACTGGACCTTTACATCCTGGGTAGTATCTTCAAGCTTTAGTGAATATCTTAGTCATATAGAAGTGTTTTAAATCCTCTGAAGAAATAAGAAGACATGGATTGTTTTGTGTTATTTCAGCAGGACGCACAGCTACATAGAAAGCATCCCCAGTAAGGACAACTGCAGATGCTTCGCACGATTTTACTTATGAGCTCAATAATCTCATTTTTTGCTGAGACTTTGTTGCATTGCTTAAATTCAGAGCTCTTTCAGTTTTGCATGAGGAAGATTTTGTATGTTTTTATAATTTAAAAGATGTGAATGATTTTTTTAAACATCTTATGAGCACTGCAATGTTGCTGTAAGAATAAGGCGTAGACATTTACTTATTTTTATGACTTTGTAACCTTGTACTTGTAAACATTTTTTAAATCTTTCTTTGGCACACCTTCAGTGAAATATTTACCGAAGTAAAGTTTCAAAATTATCTTTCTCCAAAACAACTCTTGGAATATTAAATGTTTTTTAAAAAAACTACTCAATTCTTTTAGAAAAGATGAAATTTAATATAACACCTGAATTAGAAAGTCAAAAACACACAAATAAAAATAAGCCCTGCTGCATGCATGCACAAAATAATAATTATTATAGCCTCTGACCTTAAAGTAAAATTCAATAAAATCAGGAATTGGGGCAAATAGAGACTACCTGAAGAGGTTACCCTGTGCCTTTTTTATGACTATACGTTTGTGACTGTCTTCACTTTGGACATATGATTTTTTTTAAATGGGATCAAAGGTGATCACATGCAGTGAGTGGGGAATCTAAACAAATGCTTAAGTGCAATTTTGGAGTATTTCTGGCAGGTGAAAAAATAAAAAAAAACTTTTGACTAGATTTGTATTGGAGTGTTACTGTTTATGTGGCCGTCTAATTCACAACTATTACTCTAGTAGTATAACACAAATGCACCTCTGAACACAGCTTGTGTCCACTCACTAAGATTTTCTTAGATATGGCCAGTCTTCGTAATCTGCTCTCAATGAAGTTGACCTTGCTAGTGGTGGCAGACATTAAATGCAATTATATTTATTATATAACTAGTCCCTCTGAGTATACACTCCTCCATTGTCAACATGCTATATTTTTCTTATCATTATTTCCTCAAAATTTGAGCCAGATTTCAGCCACACATATAAATAGTCCACCACCCTTAGCATAGCAGTCATCCAACCTAAAGCCAAATAGGTCATATGCAAAATCTTTTCAGTACCTCCAGCCACTGATCTAAATAAATTTATGTTGATTTTTGTGAGTACTAAAATATACATTATGTTAAATCTAATTCTCAAATGGGGAAAAAGAAGTCTATCCTATTTCATCATATCTTGCTTTAAAGTTGACTGAATGTCAACAATATTGCCAAATTGTCGTATTACAGAATACCATAGAAACTAGCTCTGTCACTAGTCTAAAACAAGCCTTGCTTCCTGTTCTTTTGAATTTCATCAGATCAAAACAAGGATGACAAACATTCCAGAGTCTGATCGCAAGTGGTTGTTTAGTGTGATGTTGTTGGTATTTGACACAGTGCGTGACAAACGTCAAGAGGGATTTGCCGACACTAGCAAAGCTGCCTCAGAGGTACAAGCAATGTTGCGTTCGACAAAAGGTAAGTATATATTTGCATTTTGGTGATGTCACATAAAGGGATATGTTGCCTTGTACACAATACAGTAATTGTCTGGTATAACGGCACAAACGGGCTTTTTCATAGCGCTATTATAGAAGAGATCATTAACCCACTTGTGGCTGAGGGTCTGGAAATAATTTGAGTGCCCCTAGCTTGGCTTTTTTGGTTATTTTTAAAAATTTGGAAAAAAAAAACAACTAATCAATCTTAAAGTTTTTACAACACATGCTGGTTTTATTAAAATAAACAACTAAAGGATATTTTTAAAGATGATTTTTATGTAATTTTTTTAAAACACCACAAATTTTTATTTAATTAAAATTTAGATCTGGATCTAGAATTCAGAACTGTCCTCCTCAGAATCACTACTTTCATCAATTTCTCCATTGTAATCATCTTCACTCACTTCTAGACCACTATCACTTTCGTCTGATTGCTCAAATACTTCAAAACGTTTGTGCTTTGTGATTTATTGCTCCATTTAGAAATCAATTTTAGATCTAATTTTTCTTTCCGAACTCTGGAGGAGTGGTATCACTTTCTGTCACAGACTAAAAATGGGAGTGTATCAATACAAAACTGTGCATGGATGAGAGAAACGGTTGTACAACCCTCACAGATGTTGCCCATGGCTTTAGCGGGATTAGTGTAAGAGTTATGAGGGGTCAAAGTCCATCCCGTTGAGGCGACGGGAAATGCCAGACTAACAACAGGCTTATCCCATCGCGGTAACTTGAAACGTCGTAAATGAGTTAAGAGCATCCAATGTTGAGAGTAAAAAAAAATTATGGAAATGGGACTTCAACCAAAATATTGAAACATTGACACATTGAGGGTAGTGGTACAGAGACAGGCATTTTAGTGCGGACTGTATAATGACAGGGAAAGGGAGAGGAATGGACAAGAGGATGGAAGTACTGTTTGTGGGATGACTGCGCACAGCACTTTGATGACTCACTTAGAGGCATTTTGGTTGGCTGTAGAGTATGGGACTAACAATTTTTAACTGGTCACTATCTTTATAATTAACAGCTCTGCCTACCTACAGTGCCGTTATAATAGAAAGAAAGGTTGTGGTTGCCGTTTTATTAATAACTTTTACCATTGTTTAATTGGAAGAATAGGGGCGAGGGGAAAGAACTGTTACATTGTGGGTGCCAATAGAGTACTAGCCATTACGTATGGACTGGACTTCTTCTTCTTCTTCCTCCTCGTTCGTCATATGGACTGGACTATACTAGTCAATTGTCCAATTTTTTTTTTTTTCATTTTCTTCATCCTCATAGCAAAAATCAGATTGTAGTAGAAGAAAATGTGACAATAACAAAAATAGAAGCACCTAAACCGATGATGCTTAAAACACAAATCTCCATACCCATCAAATGTGTTGGCCATTTTTTGACTTGTCAAAATTCTCTCTTTGTGCACAATCATAATGCTCCTCTGCTGGAAAAGATTGGATTTTGACACTCTGTGTTTTGCATAATGATGGCTATCACTCTGCAGTTACTAACTCCATGAAGTGTTCGTTTAAGGAGGTGCCCTATATCTTTGATGTAACTGACCACTTTTAGATCAACGAGATACATTTTGAGACAAAAGGTTGTCAAATAGGAAGATGTAGAATGCTTTTTGTGTCTTTACAGAGCTGAAATTTTGAGATTTAGTAATTATGGACTCTCATTGTATGATGACATCTGGATACTCTTTCTATTGAAATTACAGATGTAAAGAAATATGCCAAGCTTTTTTTACTACTTATATAGATTGAATAAAAAGGTGCAATCTAGATGTATGAGGGCTCTTTGGTACTGTTGCCTATCTAAGATTGTTTATTTGAGAGAAGTACATTACTTTCTATTTGTCATTTTACATGTTATTCTGTATCATTAATCTGAGATTGATTATTTGAGAACTGTACATTTATGACTTACATGTTATCCTTTATCGTTTGCAGATTTAGAGGATATGAAAAAAAAAATTGCTGTTTTGCTGTTCCCAGGAAAATACAAGAATCCTGTAAGTTTCTTATTTTTGTGCCTCCTCATAATTTTTTTTTTTGATTAGAAGAAATTATTCTTTACTAACCTTGAAATTGTTTGAGCTCAAGTTACAGATCTTGATAAAATCTTTCCTTTGAAACTAAAGAAATACTGATAAATAATTCTGTATTTGATTAATTATTTTTTTTTATGATTTTAATACCTTAACTGTTTCTTAACTCTTTTGCGATTGAGCATCTTTACCCTTTCTAATTCTATTCCCTCTCGACAGTTTTGGGGGGCTTTTATAAACGCGTGAAAAGAAATGAGGTATCAAGTAATCATTCTAAAATTTTTGATACATTTAATTTATCTTAAGATCTGTTAGTGTTAACTTTTGTGCAGCTCTCTTGATAACTTGTGTGTTCATGTTGTATAGAAAGAGGACTCAAATTTGATATTTTGAGAAAAAAATTCAGCAACCATAAAAACTCTGGAACATTATCAGAAAATTCTGCTGATCCTTCTGCCTCAAAACAAAGTGTGTCTATACATGTAATTGAAACCTCATAATTCGAATTGTGTGGGAATGAGCTAAAACTTAGAATTAAGAGGATTTGATTTACAAAAAAGGTGCATTAATAACTGAACCTAGGACTCATTTAATGAGTGTGTTCTATGCCTGCAACGAGCAACTCTCCCTTTCCCCTTCTTCCATGTTGCTACAAGTATCAGTGTTACTACATGTACTGACACTGCTTTCTCAGAGTGTCAACTCCCTCCTACTCCTAGGGCAGTGACTAACACTGCTTGCTGCTTGAGAGACACTCATATAGTACTTTATTTTTAATGCCTTATGAGGTGGTATCGACTTCGGATTAAGAGAATTGAATCAGAAAGACTTTGAAATATGAGTCAGATTCTAACAAAGCCAAAGAGAAAAAAACAACCTATCCTCTCACAAAATTTGGTTTATGAGAAATTCGAATAACCAGACTTCGGTTTTTGAGGTTTCCACTGTAGATCTAATCTAGATCCAGGTATACTTTTAGATATCCACCTAATCTCACAGATTTCTTTGACTGAGGGCTGACTTTCAGTTCTTTGTGTTCAAAATATTTTTTAAAAAAATGGACTTTTCACGTCCACAAATATGTGAAATACTGAGATGAGATTGTTAGAAACAAAAATATTGAGGTGTCAAGTTGCTTGAGTGGTCACTTTAGAAGCTATTTGAGGCCGAGTCTAAAAAATGCAAGGGTTGCAAACTCGGTCCACAGGAAAGTTTCAGCTTGCCCGCATAATATGTGCAGGCTGCGTTGGAAGCGAGTTAAAATTGATTTCTAAGGTAAATCTGTGCAGCTCTGCAACCTAATGTTTTGACAATGCTGTACATTTATTGACGCTTTGGTGGCAGAAAACTGAGTATCACATAACTTATCATGACCCTTATCTTCACCAGCATCATGATCCAGAGTTTGTTCCAGAAGCGGAGGTAAATGATGAAGGCAATACCTTACTTGATGATCCTGACCTTGCTGATTTGTCTACTCTTGTAGACCTGAAGAGAGACTTTGGAGATCTTTCGCTCTTCTGAAGGCATGATATCAATGACTTGAATGAGTTAATCTTGTATGATAGCTGATAGGCCTGCTATAATTATAAGTGACATTGCTCAAAAATGTAATATTTCATTTCATAAGTTTTCTCACCATGTGTAGGATAACTTAAAAGATGATAATGTTAATTGTCTTAATTTTTATACTTTTTTAAAATCTGAGTAATTACTATGCAAAGTCTTTATTGTTAATTCAAAATGTCTTGAAAATGCATTTATGTCTATTTTTAGACCTATTACGCAACCTCTGCTCAGTCTTTCTCATCCTGCTCTTTCATTTATTTTTGTTCATCTTCATAGTCACAGGTACCCAAACTGAGTTTCCCTGGATGGAATTTTAAATGTTTTGAAGCGCAATGTATTTACATCTGTATTTATTTTATCTACGCATTTTTATCTTAAAAAGTTTATTAGAAGATAGGCCTATAATTATTTGGTTTTCTTTTTTATCACTATGAAACCCCTTTTAAAATTAAATTCTGGAAATTTTTTTTCCCAAGTTCTAGCTGTTTTGTTGTATAGAACACTTCCACAGTGTAGTAAATTTCAACTTATCTCTAGCTATAACTGAGGGAGAGATTGGAAATATAGTGAAAAAAATAAGCATACTTTTACCTCATTCCTGAAATTTGAAAGGTTGAGCAAATTGTATGTTTTATCTCCTGAAAAGCAGAGTGAAGTTTAAAGGTTTTAAAATAACATCATTTTATTTTTAACCACTTCCATATGAGCCAAGTCTCCTGCAGGTATCTTACATATCTTCATGTATATCCCAAGGCAGGGAGAAAAAAGAGCATTTGTTTCCTCCAACTGATTATAAAGAGGAGAAATAGATAATTTTGGTATCTCTTTACTCTAAAAACTCTTGTTTACCTTTTTGAGAATATTTGAGAAAATTATGTAAGCAGTTAAGTATGTAGTAGGTTATTAGTCAATTGGGTTAAATGGTCTTCTTAAAACTTGTTTGTACGAACTTACTTTACAGGGTACAAAAAGAATTTTAAGAAAAAAATCTCGTTCATTGTCTTTTTACTTTCACAGGTATACATGTAAATTGTTTTAAATTTTACATTAATTTACATTTTAAAATCATTTCTGATTTATATTTGGATACTCTATTTGAACCAAATGAATTCTGATTTTTTATTATTGATGTAGGTCGTTGGCATCAATTTTTGTGCTTATTTAACCAACCACTTACATTTGACAAGAATTAAAATTAGCATTAAAAATTAAAATTACTCGTGACCTTAATACTTTCGGAATTTTCTTTTTTTCCTTAATTTTTATGAAGTTAACATATATGAATGTCCTACAAGGTAGAAAAAAATTACTATGTAAGAAGTTAACGATTTTGTAAAAAAAAAAAAAAAGTGAAAAACTTTTAAAAGTTTTTTTTTTTTTTTTTTTTTTTTTGGGGGGGGGAGGTTTTTGATACATGTAAATCATGTAATGATCATGCATATGTTGACATCTTTCTTTATACCAATAACCATATATCCTGGGTAGCTAAATCTTTGAGCATTTTTTTCCCCACCTGGAAAGTAAAGGACCTTTACACCACACTTTTGTTAAACTTTTCTTATTGTTTTTGTTTTCTGTTATTGTCCCATGAGCTTATGCTCCTGGCCCTGATTCCATAGGGTAAATACACTGTTTTTTTGAGACATGATATAAATTTACAGGCAAACCACTATGTCATGAGGGGACAGTTTCTGCATCATTAGTATCTTACATCTTATATGGGCTACCCTTCTTTTGCTAATGGTGTAATCTGCCGGTGTTCTAACTAATAAAATGGCATTAATGTAATGTTAGAGCATTGACTGGTTGGCAATTCTGCTAGAACATGAGAAGCCAGCAACCTTAATGTCAAATACATGCAGCAAAGGACAGAAAAAATGTAGACCCATTTTTAGGTTTAGAACAGGAATACAATGGACACCACTTATGTCAACAGCACTTCAGTCCATTTTTTTCATGGGTCGGTACCTCTTTTTATTGTATTTATATCAGCTCTTGCTCATACCTCGATTTTCTGATAAATAGATCTTTTTTTTTTTTTGGTGAGTGTTGAAAACAAAAGTGTTATTCTAATGTCTTGTAGCAAAGAAAAACGAGCTTTCTCTTCTCTAACCAGAAAGTTATCAAATGCTGATAGGAGAAATACAAGGCATGTTGTTTTTGCATAACCCAGGAGGCTGGTTGAATCCATATCTAGACTAAAGCAACTATAACCAATCTCCTTTCCTTCCTGATGAACAACTTTTAATCAACAAAACTTAAAACAAAACAAAAAATAGAAAAGAAAAAAAAAAAAAGCACAAATAGACAGCTGATACTAATGATAGCAGCATATTTTGCGATTTATTTATTTTTTTACCCAGAGATATAACAGTGTAATTTACTTAACTGAAACGGTCTTATCCGTTATGTCCCCCGGACATCAAGTTAACCAGGTTTGACTGTACATATCAATCATGATTTGAATGGGATGCTGATTGGTTGCAAACTTTCACTCCCAGCTCAAGGTCATAAATATTCACTTCTGGACAGAGTGAAAAAGTGTGCCTTGTGCCATTGCTAAGGTTTAAACTTCAAATATGAACTCAAATTCCCATTCATAAGGCTGCAATCCTCACCCCATATTCCTATAATTGTCATAATTTGTTCCTTTTAAAGGAGCATGTCATTGTTTGAAATGTGAAAAATTTCATAGTTTTCCCAGACATTTTCATCGCCCTGGGCTAGAGTTTTTCCATTTAAAGAAAGGTTTAGGACTTAGTGCTGTGTAGGGAACTGGAAGCTGGTCAGGTCTTAAGTCTCTGCCTTACATATAAAGCACACTACTTTCCAAACTTAAAACACATGTTTTTAAAAATTTATAAATTGAAAACATCTTGTTTCAAATAATAAAGGGAACGGAGAAAGATCATAAATGCATGACAAAAACTTTATTGACAAAGTGATACAATGAGTAAAATGTCACGTTTCATCTTCATCTTCCTCCAAATCTTCAGCATCTTCAGATTTCTTGTCATCACCACCAATATCCTCAACTTTGTCTCTATATCTTCATCTTTTTTAGCTGAGGGGAAAAACAATGATTTAATGTATATAGTATTTCACATATCTTTTATGTATTCACAATGTAAGGCAAATAGTGGAAGAGACTAGCGCAAAAGATACTTTCAAGCCTTTCCCTATATTTCATTCATGACCTTGCCAAGAGAGCCAAAGCATAATACAATGTCCCAATCTCAACCACTCACAACAATTTGGTTACAACCTCCCATGGAAAGCCCCTACAGATATCAATATTGGGGTCGTCTGGTGGCATCTGGCATCAATTGGACCCTGAGAATTTAACTGTAAAAAGACAAGCTAATCCAAATGACCAGTTCAAAGAGATTATGAAACACCCACATTTGAGCACCTGGCAGTTTGGAATATGATTGACAGAAACACAATCTGGGACTGATGATACTTACGTTTCACCTTGACCCTGTATGGAATAATTGGCTCTGGGTTGTCATCAAAAGTTTTCCACTTGCCACTATTACTCCACATACCCTCCATGGTGATATGAAAATTTGACATCTGGTGCCCAAAAAGCTTCTGCAAACACAGTAACAAATATGATTCTTTAAGTATTGGAAACTCCACCAATTTTTTTCTCTATTCTACAACTAAATTGAATAAGCAAACAGAATTTGACTGAACAGAAAAATTCTGAGAGATAAAATCTGATGGAGGAGGTATGCATCACATGTAGGCAATACGACAACACTAAGATATGTAAGCTAAGCAATCCCCAGTCCATCCTGGGTTTTAAAACTTAATGAGTCTCTTTCCTGTTGTTTTGCTCAATTTATTTTCAGTGTAATAACTAAATATTTAAGTTTTGACACAGAAGAAATTTTATAAAAATAACAATTTGATGGGCACAAAGTAACAAGATATCAAATATAACGTTAACATTTTGGAGTAAAAACAACTTCAAAAATGAAACAAACAAGGATCATTTTAAGTTTCATTCAAATCAAGTGATTCATCAGTTTGACCACTCATATTTCAGCTAAGAATTAAATACTCCTGAATACACCTTTAGTTTTTTTTTCTTTCTCATTTATCCCCCTCCTCTCCCCTCCCCCTCAACAACAAAAGAATTTGGTACCACATCAATTTTGTTTTGGATTTATTAATAGACCTCAATTGCCTAATGAAACGAACCTTGGACATTTGTTCACTGTTACCCCATAAATTTTAACTCATTAGCAAAATAACACATGTATAAGCAAAACACATTATTGGGTCAATGAAGAGGTTGGATCTAAGATAGAGGAGTTAGAATTGATTTATACAAAAACCCAACCTTTTATATTGCATGAAGCAAAATACCTGATAATTGATTATAAATTTGTAGAAAGTAATCTCAATGTAATATAGATAGGATTAAAAGGGACTAACTGCAGTTTACACAGCATTATTTCTTAAAATCAGCCTATGCCTCTCTTAGGCTTACCGTAACCCCTTGACTGCTACACAGTTTTCCCCGTCCCATGCTCAGGAAATTTTTGAGAGACTATGGATATGCCCTTCATGTAAAAATTTGTTACAACTTTAGATCTAGAACTAATAGCGATAGATACCAAGAATTATAATTATATCAAATGCAAAGCCATGGCTTGTTAGTCAATATCTAGATCTACCCAAGATTGACGCTCTTACATACAATATGGACTAGATCTAGATTCTAGAGGCCACAGGAATGGCTTTGTGTGTCTATGTGCATAGGTGTGTGTTTCACATGCGTTTAATGTTCTTTGTCAGGCTTTGATGATACCATGAGCTAAAAGTTTCGGTAAAACGAGCTTTTTAGTGATACTGTTTTTATCCTTTGAAAACCGCAACTAGTTTTCAATGCGGCAAGACAAAACTTGCTATATTGAGCACGTACAGACCTTCAGATAAGCATGTATGATATACACAAACAACGCAGTCCAGTGAAAAATTTACAAGCAAAGTCCAACACGTGTGTCCATGGGTAAATAAAAAGAAAAAAAATAAATGCTGTACAACATTGTCACCAGTTGAAAAATCCTTCAGAAAAACAAATAAATGTTTCCATTTCATTGTCTTGTAGAATTTTTATGCAGAACATAACATTTTGTTGAAAAATGTTTGTCAATGAAAAGGCTTATGCAAGCAAATGATGAACGACAAGTTCCATTGAATGAACATGAATATTTTAATGAGTGACATTAACAAGTACAGCTGCTGTATTGGTAAATTTAGAAGTGAAAAATTTTTAATGCCATGGCTTTATGAGGCTAGATAGCATCTGCCCTCTGACAAAGGAAAATGAAAGTCTTGGACAACTCAGAGGAGAAGAACAATGACAATCATGGTGCATTTTGAAGATAAATTGTAAAAGCACACACTCAAATCAAATCTGTCAATAAAATATACTATTTTCAAACTGTTTTATCGATTCGAAATACAATGAATGAGGTGATCTTAAAGAGTCTAAAATTTCTCAATACATTTTGCTAGGCAGTTTGGTCTGCATCAATCAAGCAACCAATCTCTCTGTAAGTTTGAGATTGAAAACAGATGTAGAGCAGAAGGCTGCATGATTAACATGATGGTACTTTGGAAGTGTGTACCAGGATTTTTGCAAAATATTTTCCAGATACACTTAAGTGAAGCAGCCCTTATGTGTTGTGTGGATAGGGAGACAATGGTGCTAGGACACCAGTGCCCGCTATTTATATTTTGTTGTGGGATAAACAACCAGTCAAAAGCAAAAATGTACCACTCAGTAAATAAAAAAAAAAAAAAAAAAAGCTGCATACCTTTATAGCCAGTTAATGAAATGATTTCTTAATATGCAGAATATTTGATGAAAACTTAATAGTCAGTGAAAAGGCTGTGGCAAGAATATATTAATTGGTTTGGTATACTTCCAAGTCACTTTCAAGTGGTTAACTTAGAGCTAAGCCTCAAGTCCACCATACACACCGTGGTTGCGCAAGGCACATGGTCAGATTTCAAAAGTCCAGCACTGAGCCATTGTGTAGGAAAACAGCATGAAAATCAAGGATATAGAGGGCATGTTGTGCACGGTCTAGCGATGGGGAAGATTATCAAGCTCTGCAGCGCACAACAGACTCGGCCAGGCTATAAAACAACATAAAATTTGGATTTCGACAAAAAAAAAGTTTCATAATCACATTCCTTGTCAAATTTTAGTGCATATTGATACCAAATAGTACATAAATATTCTGGTTCATTGGCTCAAGTGGGTGTGTGCTGTCCTTGTGTTTCCCCCATTTTTCTCCTATAGTCTTACTTTCACTCTATATGTCTTTTTGCACAAATAAACGCAACTGAGTCAACTGGCTGATGTAATATGTTGCGACATGTCCCTCAGTGTATTGACCCCTTGAGCTCAAAATTTCCGAAACCTACCCGCCACCCTTATTTTCCCACTGCATGTGTGGTATGTAAAATCACAGCACAGAATGCCTTGCACATATATCTTGAGCAACCCCTAGCATTGTGTGTGTGTGTGTGTGTGTGTGTGTGGTTGCTTTAGTGTGACTGTTGCTTAGAATCATGGCAAATCACAAGTAAGACTGTTTCATACACAGCAGATATGAATGTGCAAAAACATTTCTTTAGATCTCAAATTCCCAGTTCTTTACTTTGAAAACCTTAATCATAGATGTGCTAGCCTTTTGGAAAGGCATACACACCCATTTCCAGTAAGTTAAAGCTTTATTCCAAAATATGTTCAACAGTGTAAATGTTTACTGGAAAATAGCAAAAGACTGTTTCTTCCTTTCTGATGTCAGATCTAACAACTCCATCATATGAAAAATTACATGTCTGCATATATCATACCCTTTATTTTGTTCCAACTTATAAGATTCTCATTTTATTTGAGAGGATCTTACAGTGCTTTTTTACAGATTGAATGACTTCAAAGATTAGTTTTTCAGGTTTTGGACCAGCTTTAACAGAGAAAAAGCCATGTCCATCAGTAGAACTGCCATTGCAGGCTTATCTGCATTCTTATAGCCTTGAGAAAAAAATCAGTGTTAGGACAGATCTGCCCAGATTGCAATAAATGCTGGTGATCTAAAATATTTAGAACTGCAAAAGCATAGAATATTTCAAACCAAGAAAAATAGAGAAACCTTAAAGAATCTGATAAAGAAGACCTATTTAAGAGGCTTGACCCTCAGTAGATGCGATTCACAAGCTTGCCTGAATTTGCATCGCCTTGACATCCAGTTAACAAGTTTTAGACTCTGATACTCGATGAAAAGCAAGATTTTCAGACGGAATAAAAACCAAGGTTGACACATGACAGGATACTCAGAAGTTATAGTCAAATAAGCCAAGGAATTTTTGGCTTGTAACTAATGAAATGCCACTAGAAAGCACTATAAGAGGAGATGAATTGAAGCTTTCACACATTAAAAACAACTCCAGCAATTTTGACCAATTTACAATGTTTACAAAGCTCAATTCATTATTCGCAATGATGTCAAGTGTTTTTTTTTTTCAATTAGTAAATTCTCAATCATGTTCAGACAAAGTAATTAACGAGACAGATATCAAATGTTTGATTTAGTTGGCTAACTTGGCCAAAGTGGATGTTGCAGTAAGCTCCAACAGCTGCATAGTTTAACAAATGCAGTTATTTACCAATTTGCATCGTAAAGTTTGGCAATCTGAAGGAAAGCATAAAAGCATTACTTGTCCAAAATACAGAGATTGCATACAAAAAAGAATAAGAAAGGAAACTGAAAATCCTGTGACAGAAAGTGCGAGGAGTAAGACGGGAAGCAGTTTGATGGTAACCCTTTAGCAAGACACAGAGCTTGAGGAAAATATGTTTAAAGCTGTAGGCTACCTAAACAAAACGATATTATATGAAAGTTTGAATGTGTGTTTATCACTACCATTGTTTGCAAAATATTTTCAAGAACTTTTAAAGACAGGTATTGTAGTAAAGCAGTGGTTATGTAGATATGCAAGTGAGAAGGAGGCAAGGGTCTGGAGGCTTCAAGAGGCTTGGTATTTTGTTATGGAATCATGTTGAATTTACCAAATATCTTTGAACCACGTTGCTTGTTGATCCCCTGAGTGATAGGAAAATTTAGAAGCAAAGTCTGCCTTGGGCTTCATTGTCTGAGCTTCAGCTCTGGTAACTAACCAAGCAATTTAAATGCATAAATGTATATAATAGTGGTCAGTTGCTATATCTTTCAGAAAAACTAATAAATGTTTCCTTTTGATTGTCTTGAATCCCTTGTAATCAAAACAAAACGTTTTCATTAAAACCTGGTTGCCAGTAAAAAGGCTGATGCAAGCAAGGCACTGTTTTCACCCACACGTTCGAGTGATAATGAATAGTTTTACAACCATAATTAACCAGTACCACTGGGGTGTTGTCAAGTCTTGATGAATTTAGAACAAGTCTTATGAGAGATTAGACAGCATCTTAAAAAGGCTTGGATTGCAGGCCCATGGCCAAAAAAAAAAAGTATAGGCCAACTCAGACAGGAATAGAACTGTAAGAGAAAAAGTTGTAAAGCACACACCAAAATAAAAGCTGCCAAGAAAATGTAGTGTTTTAAAACTGTCCTGTCAATTTCACCTACAATGTACAAAGCGGTCTTAAGATTTTAGTTTCTGAGAGTATGTTTTTGTTAAATGCTTGGTATGTGTCAGTCGAGCGATAAATATTTCTAGATAACTTTGAGCTTGCTCTTCAATTACTCTTCCATCCATCATAGAGCCAATATTCATAACGTCTGTAATAACACGGAGTCATCAAAATATCACAAAATCAGTGACAACTCTAACCATAAGCATAAACAAAGATGATGAAATAAGACTGGCAAAATCATTGTTGCATTAGGTAAAAGCAACATAAATGGTCACGCAAAGGAAGATTGATTGCTAGGGCATGAAATTCTACCCTAACTTGAGCTTTTTCTTTTGACTGCAATGCAAATAAGTGCAACACCTTGCTCAAGAAGGCCTTGTTATATTTGAGGAGGAGCATGCAATAGAAAATGTTAGTGAAGATAGATGAGAAGAAAATTTAACCAGACCTGGCTTTCATTGAACAAATTCTGTAAGTTTAGTTCAAAAATAATGTAGTGCACTCACACAGTGCCATAGATTTTAAATAACACAAATACCAAATACCTTGGAAGCATGTGTACCTTGTCTCTGTAAGTTGAGGTTCAAATCTGCAGAATTATGAACAACTTTGGACTGAAAGGGAATATCACCAATGCTATGGTTGAGGCAAAATACAAAAAAAAAACTTCAAGAAATAGGTAGATGTTCATATACAAAAGGAGACAGGGAGAAAAGCACAGAAACACCATGATTAAAAATGACAACCAGTATTACAAAAAGTTTTGAGGCTGTGAAATAGGAAACAATAGTTTCAAAGAGAGGTTTCAGGCTGCTGAGGCACTATGATTTGTGTAACAAATATGTACTGCAGGATATTGTTATAACTAAAATCCATCTCTTGTCTGTGTAGGCTAATAAGGACATCTTGAGACGTGCTAGTGCAGCACTAATAATTGGTTATTAGACAAAAAGTACTGATGTTACCAACCGACTCTAGTGAAGACTTCTCTACTGACCAAAGCCTTATGCAGCTCACTTTTACATCGTTTCAGAAGTATGGCTTATACAGCAAATGTAATACTGCATTTCACAAGAGATAACCAAAAGGGATGATAGTGATTAATGAAGAAAGTAATTTTTCAAGGGCATTTTGGAGTGCTCTTTATATAAGTAAAGAACCTGATGTCTCAGAATATATAACAAGAGCCAAAAAAAGCCCGTGTTTCATAAACTCCTTTATGTGGTAATTTCATGACAATCAATATGCACTATTCAATGAGAATAATGCCATGATATTTTTATCTAAGAATTCTCACAAAAGGTAGGAGACAGAAAAACTTTGTGGTACACTGCCCCAAGACATTTGGAAATATGCTGGTACAATTTCACAACCAGTGGCAAATTTAACTTGCCAATGAAAACAAACTAGTGCTGAATTAGTATGAGGCAGAGGCCAAATATAGATTAATAAGATGCTAATCAGTGCCTGGTTAGACGTTTTCATGTTCTTTGTACCTTTAAAAGCCATTGAGTGCATGCAGATTGTAAAGCATGTTAAATATGCCTCTTGAAGGGTACAGCAATCACACCTCTTTTGCTTTCAATCCTTTATTAACTCATCCATCTGTTTTCCCCAATATGAAAATGACGACAGGATAAATACACTGGCAGGATCGTTAATGTTAGGCCAACTCTTTTTTTTTCACGTATTTTTCTTCCCTAAGACCTGAGGCAAAAGTCCATAATGCTGAATTCACTGGTTGAGTAATTCATTTAAGCAAACTAATTTCCAGGGTAGCTCTGTGTTCCCATTGTGCTACAAGTTGATCTATATTTTCACTTTTTCAGTGCTCAACTTTTGGGTAACAGATTGACTAGATCTATGTACAATGTTTTAGTTGTATGATTGTATTTCAAGCCTAAGAACTTAAGTATTGTTTACTGCACACAGCCCACACTTGCATGGCCCAGATTCCCCTGGATCTTCGACCTAGCTCTAGCATAACAATGATCTAGTCACTCCTTGTTTATCTCTGTTCTGATTTCTTGCCATTTTATAGCGTATTACTCATCTGATATGTTTCTGTAATTCTTTTTCTGAACGATTCCAAGAGATTTTGTATAAATCAGAGTCGAAATTTTGTCCAGGCAGTCAACATCAAGTCAACCTAATATAAGTTTAAGAGTCTACCTACAATGAGCTTAGGAGTCAACTTTTGTGACGGGTTAGTCAATATGCAGTGTCTAGTGACTGGCTGTGTATATTTTCCTACCCCTTGACAAACAAATCCAAACAGATCACCCTATCAAAATCTGTTACACTTTGCCAAAAATAAATACTTTATGCTGTCAAGATATAAAACAGGTCTGTCAAGCATGATTATGCCAATCCACCGGTTTCCAAGTATCCCACAATGTAGATTTAGAAAGCTGTTTCCAGCCTTCTGCTCCAGAAATAATTAGAGTAGTGTGCATGTAAGGTACAAATGTTGAGAAATGTACAGACCACCTACAATAACAATCTTGTAATATAATAGATTGTCCAAATTTTAACTCCTCATCAAGTGGGAAGAGGAAGCCATGCGTATGTAACGTTATATAAGGTCCATTGACAAAAATAAGAGTATAGTTCATGACATCTAACCCCCAAAATCAGAGAATCTAGGTCATTCGATTCACACCAGATACAGCTTCAATATATTATCTATGGTGGGGAAGAAGAAAAAGGGAAATCGCCAACTATCAATGTTGGTTTGCAAAGTAAAAATCATTTTCTTTTTTGCTTTTTTCTTTATTTGATCAATTGATTGGTACGTGTTGCTTTTTTCTTTATTTGATCAATTGATTGGTACGTGTTGCTTTTTTCTTTATTTGATCAATTGATTGGTATGTGTTTGATAAAAGTGGAGCAATACAATTAATTGAAGTGCAGTCAAAGTCTGCGCTATCTGAGTTGCGTTTTTATTTTCTGCACCTTAGTGCACAAACTTTGTTTAACAAGCAATACATCAAATTAACCAGTTCACTGCGCTGTGGACGTACAGCGTACGTCCGGTAATCCTAGCTCTACTATGCGCTGTTGACGTACACCGTACGTCCAAGTTTAGAGCAATTTTGTTCCGTTTATAACCGAAACTATCGCAAGTTTTGGTTGATCAGAATAGTTTCCCTTGGATGACACAGTTTAGTTTTGGTTAAAAATAGCCTGTATCATAGTTTTCTTTGTTTTTGTTTGAGAGTGTGTTTGCGTCAGTGAAACACACCGACCACGCTTTTCGATGTGCGTGTGTGTGTAGCTCTCGGCCATCACTTCGATACTTCCTTCTGCGTGCTGCGTTTCAAGATGGCTCGACCTGAAAGAATGTTGTCTGCTGCTCAAGCTTTTGATGAAATATTCAGAGACACTGATAGTGACGATGAAGACTTTGATTCTTCGAATTCTAACGTCACTCTACGAGAAGTAGTGGATGATAGCTATGAAGACTACACATCGGACCTCGAGGAGGATGAAGTTCTTCAGTCCGATTCAGGCAGCAATGCCGGAGGTAAAGATATTTATCTAGATCTAGATTCTATTATTTTTCTATAACAGTTTAGATCTAGATAGATCTAGATTCATATCAAATAGTATAGATATAGATTTACATGATAGGATCCGGAGATTTAGATCTAGATCTAGATCTAGATCTAATCCAACTCCAGATCTAGAATCCAGATGAAGATCACATCTACGAATAAAATCTTTTCAAGTTTATAAGGAAAATATCTGGTTCTCGATCTAGACATTATGTACAGATCTCCAAATCTAGAAGTTGTAGAACAATATGCCCATCAAATACCAGTGTTGTAAGATGTATATAATTCGATGAAGACTTTATAATTATCAATTTCAAGAGAGTCGGAGTGTAAACATGAGTCTACTTAGAAGCCCCAGGATCAAAGCTGTAAAGAGATCCAAATCCTAGTAGAAATAATCTTTTAGAGTGGAGTAATTTTCTATGTATTGATTACAATGTTGATTATTTTATACATCATAACCTAATCTAGATCCATATTCATAATATTGATACCTTTATCAAAGCTTCCCCAATAAGCGATGTAATTTTTTTTTATTATTATCCTGTTTGTGACCCAATATATTTTTTGCCTTGGACAATATAGATTAATTCTGCATTTTACTGAGAAAGATTGATAGGTCTACCAATACCCATATTCTTTTCTGCATAAAAATACTGAATTCTTTAGTTGGGAAAGCCAGGGCCTGTGTAAATAGATTTTTTTCCAATTCCTTTTGTACATAGATTTAGTGTTGTGGCCTTGGTGTTGTATGGTGTTCTTTTTTATGGATTATACCCTTCTGGACATGTATATGGATATAGCAGCCATGATGTCAGCCTCAGGTAAGAAAAATTTTACAATCTTTTTTTTTTTTCACCTGTCTTTCAACCTTTCTGCTAAGTAGCAAAGTTTTCATATCCTAATTATTTGGAAACCACATGAATCTCTGTTCTTTGCTGATTAATTTGATATATACTTTTACATACTTCACATCAATAGTTCTTGAGATATTGGCCTTTTTCAAACATGACCGTATGTTTCATTGCGTTTAGAAAATTTCCTTAGCACAGGGGGGGTGATTATATGTAGCAGTGAAGGGGTTAAAAAAAGAGCAAAGGAGAAATCAAATGGAGTAAGTCATGTTGCATGTTTAGAAAAGAGATCAACAATTGAAAGGGTTAGGAATACACCAGGAGGAATTAGATGGTCTTGTACGTTCTCCAGCAGCTTGCAAAAAAATTCAGATCGACACGAGGCGAGAAACTACGGAAATAATGTCAAGGGTGTAGATGATTGTGATGTTCACAAGATGAGGATCAGTACATAGCATTGAAAAAGCTAAAACAAATTTTTTTTTTTTTTTTATGTCTCTTGGGGAAATGCAAAATTGAGAAAGATGAGATAAAATTCAAGAGAGTCAAACAACTACAGGGTTGAGAATGCTGAGGAATAGCATTTAAATGATCATTATTGATATTGTTTTATGAGGCAATGACCAATAATTATCAGCAGCAAGCGCAAGGAAAACAATGTCTAATAAAAACTCTCCTATGTCTGGTAGGTTACAGAAACTGGCACAGCTAAAATTTGGTCCATGAAATGCATAAATATATTTTGAGAACAGTTCGATACAGGTGGAAAAGGAATTTAAGAAAGTTGCCCGACGGGACTCAAAAAGATTCAATTCAATCTAAACCAATGCAGTGCAAATTGTGGGAAATGTGTTGAGATTTATACAGGCCTAGGTGTATTTCAAATATATGTGAGAATGTCTTTGAGATTTGAACACAAATCATTATGATTGATTTTGCATCTCAGTTTGAATTTTCATCTAGAGATTCAGAAGAGTATTTCTTCTTTCGAAATCTTTCATAGAATGTTAACATTCTTGCTTTGAAAAAATTGCTAGAGATCAAATCTAGTCTCGTGGTTGTTTCTTGCTTCATGAATTGTACATCAGATTCATTTCACTTCTGCTTCAGAAGCCATTTCCCAAGCACTAAAAGTCAGGAGAAAAAACTTTAATGGCACCTAAAGAGGAATTTCACAAAGCAAGAGGTCACAGTGGTACCTATCATGTAATATTGGCTTGAAGTAGGATGCTAAACCACAATGGTGACGGAGAAACTCTCTTTTTAATAAAGGCTAACAGCACTAGCATTGGAAGACTAAGATGAATGAACAGAATAGATCAAGGTATATATATCTCCTCTTGAGAACTATGAGGAAATGCTGGGCATTTACTTTGACATTATGGTCTTATAAAACAGTAAATGAGGAGTTTGACAGCAAGTGTAAGGAAGAAGAAAAAAATCAAAAGCATCTTAGGCTTAACTGAAAATCGAAGCTACACAATTTTCTAGAAAAGAATGTTCTATAGAAAGTATTCCTCAGACACACAGGAAGAGAAGACACCCAGAGACAAAATGTGGCTGGTAACAAAAATACATTTTTAATGGAGGGAAATACACAGCTTATTTTTTTTTCTTTTAGATATGGAAGGCAACCCATGCAATATGATAAAATATCTTGTATCTCATTTTTCAGGTAATGCAAGACTGTTGATTGCATAACCACATTTTGAGAATCAATTTTCCTATTAATATCCAATGTTTCAAAAATCCACTTACAGAATGGTAGGGTTTCACTTAACATTTGAATGTCTGTGGTTGCCGTTTTATAAATGTAACTACAGCGTCATTTTATAACTTATCGCGATGAAACTTGGTATACAATCAGAAAAGATATTCTTCTATACTTCTGTGGTAAAACGGTATTGATCGGCCGTCTGGAAGTGTTGTTTCTGAACGAGTTTTTTCTTTTCATTCGCTGCTCTCTAAAACTACTGGGACTACGCATTTCGTCGCTGGACAGATAATTTTTTAACATCTCTTGTGCAATTTTTACCTACTTACATTACTTTTTGCCTGCATATTTGCTTGTATTCGTCTTTTAAAGACACCCACCCTCTCAAAAAAATGACACTTGACATTCAAGATGAGCCGGCCTGCTAAGCCTTTGGTGTAGCGCACAGTCAAACTGACGTTTGGTTTGTGATGTCACATGGCTAAGAGTGCTTCTCTCATTGGTCGAGAGTATGTGAACTGGGTTAGGCGAGTTTATCTTATTGGATTGTCATTATTCTAATAATGGCTTGGAAAGGGGTGTTTAGGGTAGATCTACGTAAATAAAATAGATAGCTATTGGATTTTGAAACGTAAAAATGCTATTAAAACATAAAGTATTCATTCTATTTTTAATAAATTTGTAGTACTTTAGAAACATGACTTTCCTTCAAACAATTTTTACTCAAAGCACTTGGAGTACTATGTTGACTTGACACCCCCTACAGTATTCAGTTTAAAATAATCCATTAGCGCATCTATAATATGGGGACTTCTCTGCTTTTAAAACTAATAGTTTGTTTTCTTTTAACCCTTAAAACACTTTTGGGCCGATATCTCGGCCCAGGTACCACTAGCCAAAATAACTTTCAGGCCGATATCTTGGCCCTTATTTTACGGGGCTTTGTATAAACTTTACACCGGAAAGAAGAGCGAACAAGTTGAAGCACGAATTCACCGATGTTGTTTTGTTGTTTTCACTCAAGACAGCTCACATCCTGACTCGCTAGTTTCAGTTTTATGTTAGCCAAAGCTGACGAAAGATTCACCAATCTCTGCCTAGATCTAGATCTAGATCCACACAAGAAATTTGTCAAGATGAATGAAGAAACACTTTCAGATGTAGATCTAGAAGATGTATCTTCTGATGAATCAGAATTTGAAGGGTATAGTAGTTCTAATAATAGTGAAGATGAAAACGAAGTTGGAAACATAGATCTAGGGGCAAACCCATGGGTAAGAACATACCCTCCCGAGGATGAGGCCGATCCAGCCTTTAGTTTTGATGAGACTGTTGGTCCCAAGAACTGTCCACCTCCTGCCTCCCCACCAATTTCGTATGTTTATTTGTTTCTTACAGTGGATTTTCTTACCAGCATTGTTACTCACACTAACAACTATGCTACTAACTTTCTAAACAACAATAGAGACAATTTGAGACGGCATTCAATCTCTCGAAAGTGGACGCCGACAACGGTAGCTGAGATAAAAGCATTTTTTGCAATTATCATCAATATGGGCCTCAATAGAAAGCCAACACTATTTTCATATTGGTCCAAACCAGACTCTCAACAAACTCCTTGGTTTGGACAAGTAATGCCCACTTAGATTTCAGCTATTGCTGAAATTTTTCCACCTTTCTCGATCCAATTTACCGCGACCAGGTCAACAGAGATATGATGCGTATGCCCGATTTCAACCGATGATTGAACAATTCAACTCAAAATCTAGGCATCACTATAGCCTACTCCTCGCCAAAACCTGTCTGTGGATGAGAGCCTAATAGGCACTAAAAACAGGACTCAGCTCATTCAATATCTGCCAAATAAGCACCATCATAAATGGGGGATCAAGCTTTGGATGCTGTGCGAGTCACTCACGGCATACGTTTTGGCATGCTTTGTCTATAGGGGAAAGCGAGACAGGCCCGAAGCTGGTGATGGAAGGGGTTTAGCCCATAGAGTTGTCGTTACATTGTTGCAGATGGGAAACTACCTGAGAAAAGGCTATCATGTTTTTATTGACAACTTTTTTACAAGTGTTCTATTCCTAAAACAATTCCAGCAGACAAACTTGCGGAGAGATTTGGTAATTTCTTCATTGAAAAGATTGCAAAAATTAGGAAACCCATGGATGCTGCATCCTCTTCCCTTCCCTCTTTTGATTGTTTTGATGGAGATTGTATGATGATGTTTGAACCTGTGACAAAAGAAGATGTTATGAAAATCATTAAGGCGTCACCACCCAAATCTTGCTGTTTAGATCCCATCCCCACACCATTGTTAGTTATCCACCTTGAACACCTTATTGAGCCAATAACTGCCATGATAAATCAGTCTTCTTTCTGGGATAGTGCCGGTCTCATTCAAACATGCTGTCGTTTTACCTCTGTTAAAAAAGCCAAATTTATCCCCTGAAAAGCTGAGCAATTTTAGACCTGTGTCAAATCTCCCTTTCCTTTCCAAGATTTTAGAAAAAGTGGTCCTTTTGCAATTGAAAAAACACTTGACAAAGAACAACCTTTTAGATAACTTTCAGTCTGCATATAGAGAATTTCACAACACAGAAACTGCTCTTCTAAAAGTTCAAAATGACCTCATATGTGCTGCAGACAAAGGCCATACATCTATTCTTGCTCTGTTAGACCTAAGCGCAGCATTTGACACAATTGATCACAGTATTTTGTTAGAAAGATTGTCTAAAACGTTTGGATTATTGGGGTTGTCTTAAAGTGGTTTTCGTCTTATGTCAGTGGGCGTACTCAGTGTATAATGATAAACAACCAAACCTCTCCTGTATTTGACCTTAACTATGGAGTTCCCCAAGGATCTGTATTAGGACCTGTCCTCTACACCATATATACAAAACCATTAGGCACACTAATTCAAAGTTTTGATTTATGTTATCACATGTACGCTGACGACACCCAAGTGTACTCCTCTTCTCGTCCAGAAAACTTTACTACCTTAGTAAAGAAATTTGAGAGTTGTATATCACATGTTAAAAATTGGATGATTGTTAACAAACTTAAGATGAATGAAGACAAAACAGAGCTTCTAGCATGTAGCATTGATAGAAAAGCTTCTCCATATGTTGTTGACCACATGTACATTGATAGTGATCAGATACTGTTCTCTTCAAAAGTTAAAAATCTTGGTGTTTATTTTGATTCAAAGTTGTCAATGACCCCTCATATCAATCATTTGGCCCAAATTGTTGTTAGAGCTACGCAGAATTAAACAGATTAGACCTTTTTTAAATGAAGGGGCTGTGAAAACTCTTGTGTCCTCTTTCATTCTATCAAGACTAGACTACTGTAATTCCTTACTATATGGCTTACCCATGGACACACTAAAGAGGCTTCAATTGATTCAGAACAACGCTGCTCGTCTCATTTTGAAAAAACGTAAAAGAGATCACTTAACACCCATGTTTAGGCATTTACACTGGCTTCCTGTACAAACTAGGATAAAATATAAGATTGCTGTCTTATGCTTCAAATGTGTTCACGGCTATGCCCCTAATTATCTTGTAGATCTTGTCGGTATGTACGTCCCCACTCATAGCTTACGATCAGGTAACAAAGCTTTGCTGTCAGTTCCATGCAAACCATCAAGAAAAGACGGCCATAGAGCATTTGTACAATGTGCACCAGTTGTCTGGAATGCCCTTCCCCTTTCCATCAGGGAGGCGAGTTCTATAAGTCAGTTTAAGACCCTATTGAAAACCCATTTGTTTACTGCACATGAAGACCTTAATTAGTCTGAGAAATTTGTCTTATTGTCAATGTCTTTTCTTATTTTCTTTGTACATGTAACTTATTTATTTTTTCCTCTTCTGTTTGTTTGAATTGTTAATGGACTATGTTTTAGACTATAGACTAGTGTCACTATGTTAAACGTTTGTAAATAGACTACTGTAAAGAGCTTCGAGCCTACAAGTAGGAAGAGGCGCTAGGAAATAACTTCATTATTATTATTATTATTATAAGTGTTGCACTGCTAAAAGAACTTTACAATTCAAAAACCTACGCAACCGGAACGGTCAGACAGAACAGCAAAGGCCTGCCAAAGCTTATAAAAAATAAATTAGAGCCCAATGAATCAGCCTTTTTTAGACAAGACTTCCTGCTGGCTACTTCTTACAGGGAAAAAAAAAACCCAAAAGAAACCTGTCTTATTGCTTTCGTCCAAGTCAGTAGCAGATGTTACAGAGGTTGAGATTCGTCAAAGAGGTGGAGGTGATGGAGATAGGGTAGTACGTAGGAAACCAAATGTTTTAGACTATAATAAGAGTATGGGGGGAGTGGACCAGTCAGATATGATGTTATATGCTTATTTAGACGAAAGGCGTACAGTCAAATACTGGAAGAAGGTAGCATTTAGCATTTTGAACAGAATGTTTGTCAATTCGTACATTCTTTACAAGCAGAACACCGCGGCTGAAAACCCCCTAAATAGGTATAAATTCTATGTCCAAGCTGTAGAACAGTTAGTAGAGGACTATTTGGGAGGTGGGGAGGCATTACCAGAGAGGAGGCAGAAACCTGGAGTTGTAATGATCCCTGATAGCAAAGAAAAAGACTGCTGCGTCTGTTCTGACCGTAAACAGCCTGGCGGCAGAAAACGGTCCCGGACTGCTTGTACAAAGTGCCACAAAGGTCTGCATGGGACTTGTCTTGCAAAGCATAAGTGCAAGAAATAAAAAATAAAAGATTTGGTAAGTTTACTGTTGTTTATGTGTTGGTATATACGTTTTTGTTTCATTTTTTGGGCGCAAATTTTATATTTTTAGATATGCAAATTAGCTCATTAGTATGCATGATCAAATTTGACATAAATACGTGAAATATGTTATACCCGGTCCAATTACCTTTCCAATGATATGCAACACTTGATATGTATTACAATCATATAAATCACAACAGCCATTTTAGAAAAGGTACTATAAAACACATAAAACCTCTTAGGTTGTTTAGATAAGTAAAGAGGAAAAATGAAAAAGGGTTAAGAAAAAAAAAATAAATAGTGGTACATTTGCAGTTGCCTGTACATCTATAACGAGTTTTTGTTTCTTTAGTATGCTTTTCGAATGAAGATAACATCTTATCTACCAAGTTAGCTTATAAAATATTTAATTGATGGTTTCTAACTATTCGTGTGAGATCTAGATCTAGATCTAGCTCTTGGCGGGGAGGTTGGGCATTGAGTCTGATCTTATAAATCCTGTTAAAATAAATGTGAAATGAGCTTTCTGTATGACTGATTCAGTAACCAAATACAATATTGTAACTCAAATTAACTCATTGATTCCATGAGCAGTCACATTATTATTACTATTCTAATTAGGTACGTGTACCAAGTCCCACAAACATAGGACGTTGAAGGATAAGAAACGCTCAATGAACATTGAATTATCTCTCTCTATCTGAAGCGAGCTTCTAGATGTATTTTCTCCTTTTTTTTCTTTTTTCTTTTTTGTTTTAAACATCCTCAATATGAATAAAGAAGCTTCTGTTGAAAAATATGGATGCCGATTCCACGGATAATGGATTCAGATGTTCAAGGATGGCTCTAGACTAACGTTACCTGCAGGGGTTGGGTCGCAAATTATGGCACTTATTTCTACATAGCAAATGTAGAATGGAAGATAATTTATGCATAAACTTACCATGCTGATTTGAACAAATTAAGAAACAAAACAAAAATACAATTTAACCACCTTGGTTGATACTTATGATAAGAACATTTTGGACGTGGTAACTTCTGAAATTACATAAAGAAATGATGAAACGGTAATTTATGCTAATATATGCATAAATTAACTAATGCATATGAATGTTATATATCTTTTAACGAAGGAAGATTCTAAATGATACATGTATTATACTTCTGCCTGTAAAATTTTATTGAAATATCTTGGTAAATATAGGAATTAGGGAGGTTTTACGTTCTAAATAAAGGAACGCAAGTTTGGATTAGGGGGTAATGTATGCTAATTTATGCAAAAATTGACCCTTCGAAACAAAACTGTCAAAATTATCTCTGACAAATTATGATTCTATATAAAAAAATACACTAAAATGTCAAATTTCATGGAAATATATTGCTAAATAAAGAAATTAGGTTTTAACTTCCTTCACAACAAAAAACAAAGCACCAAAAAGGTCCATTTTTTGGACCATTTCTTCCTCTTTACACCTATAGACATTTTTGGCTTACTTAGATCCTCATAACTTTTTTTTCTGGACCGATTCTCAAAATTTAAAGTTTTCTTCTTTTGAGAGCAAGCTTTATAACTTCCAATCATTAGTAGGTAAATATTACAACTTTGAAATTTTGGATTGGCATTGCTATATAATGGTAGAGCCAATCTTTAGCATGTCCCATAATGCTGTAAAAAATTATTTAAAAATTCAAGATCATTGCTGAGGATATGAAATCTGTTAAATCAAAAAGATAAAAATGATATTTGAAAACCTTTGAAGAAGAAAAAATGATTTGTATGGGGCTGTTTGTAATTGTCTTATTAAGTGTACAAAGTAGAGATATAATGGTAGAGCCGATCTTTAGTATGTTCCATAATGGTGTAAAAAAAAGTGATTAAAAGGTCTCTATTTTTGCTGAGGATATGAAAACTGTTGAAGAAGAAAAAAAGATTTGTATGGGGCCATTTATCTGTATTGTCCAAGTTGACACAGAAGCTATTTTTTAAACAAACTCAGTGAGCAAAATGAAGATCTAAAATAAATCTTTGCAATAAAAACACGAATTTCACAAAAATTTAGACAGAGTAGACAGATAAAAAATCACAAGCAAACCAGTCTAGGTCGTTAGCAAATTTGACCACAGCTTGTTAAACAAAGACAAAATTTATTAGGCATCAAAGTGCAGTTCGCAAAATAGTCGCCCCTGTTTACACCGCATAGCTTATCTGACAGCGATTGATTCACTGAAGGCCTTCGTCGGTAAGCATATATGCGGGCAACCAGGCGTAAACTTAAGTATCGCTGACAGGCGATTTTGAGACGCTGTGAGTGAGGGAGAGGAGAGAAGATGGCAAAAAAGAGAAGACAGAAAGAGGAAAGGAGAGAGGAAAGAAGGGAGAGGATGGGTGAGAGAAAACTTGAAAAGATGAAAGGAGGAGAGAGGAGGAAGAAAAACAGAGAGAGAGAGAGAGAGAGAGAGAGAGAGAGAGAGAGAGAGAGAGAGAGAGAGAGAGAAGACAAAAGGGGTGAGGAAATGAGACAAAGAGGGGAGAAGATGGCAGGAAAGAGAAGAGATAGAAAGAGGACAGGAGAGAGGAAAGAAGGGATAGATAAGGGGAAGATGGAAGAGACAAGGTGAAAGAGGACAGGAGAGATAGAGGGAAGAAGATGGGGAGAGGATGGGTGAGAGAGAAAACTTGAAAACATGGAAGGAAGAGTGAGGAGGAAGAGAGAGAGAGAGAGAGAGAGAGAGAGAGAGAAGACATAAGGGGTGAGGAAATGAAGAGGGGAAGAGATAGAAAAAGAAAGAATAGGAGGGGGGGGGGGAGGAAAGCAAAGGTAGAGGAAGAGAGAGTAGGGGGACAGGGGAGGAGATATAGAAAGATATGTAGAGAGGGGACAAGATGGCAGGATAGGAAAGGAGAGATAGAGGGGGAAAGAGAGAAGGGTGAGAAAGTGAGAGATATAGGGGAGAAGATGAGAAGAGAGAGGAAGGGAGTGAGAGAAAAGATGGAGAGTGGACAGGAGAGACAGAACGGAGAGAGAGTGATGGTCTTTTATGACACACAAACAATAGAATTATCAAGTCACCGAGGCTATGTGTCCTAGGTCAGACAGGACTGGTTGGCCCTCTATGTTGGTCATCAAAGCTGGGCGTCCCCAGGCTGTCTATTATGTTTCAACAGAAATAGTGCTGTCCGGCACGGGTCAAAACAAAGATCTAGATCTATGCATTCTAGAATCGACATCAAGTTCTAAACATGAGATATTGGAATCTTCATCAAGCCTAAAGTTTTGAACACAAGATATTTGAATCTAAAGTTAGGACCATAGTTAAAAAAATTTAGATCCAAAATTCTGACAAATTGGAATCTAGATCTAAAGTTCTAAACATAAGACATTAGAACCTACATCTTAAGTTTTGAACATAGATATTAGAATTAAGATCTAAAGTTAGGATTATAGATCTAGTTTTAAGTATTTAGATCTAAAATTCTCACCACACATTAGAATCTAGATCTTAAGTTCCGAGCATGTATACAAATATAATATTACCTTTTCTTCTTTGGAATGCGTGACTTCAGCATGGCTTTGGAGTTAAGCTTTTTTTCTCACAGTTCTGTTTTTTCCTCTTCATGAGCAACATGATCTAGAATCTAGATTTTCTTAGTTTCCTGAATGTAGATCTAGATCTAAACTGTGCAAATGATTTTATCAAGCTTTTCTTACCAATCTTTCTATTTTAAGCAAATTGTAGATCTAGATCTAAGTTGGCTTTCTTTAACATTTGAATAGATCTAATCTAGATTTATAGATCTAAATAGATCTAGTTTTAAGTATTTAGATCTAAAATTCTCACCACACATTAGAATCTAGATCTTAAGTTCCGAGCATGTATACAAATATAATATTACCTTTTCTTCTTTGGAATGCGTGACTTCAGCATGGCTTTGGAGTTAAGCTTTTTTTCTCACAGTTCTGTTTTTTCCTCTTCATGAGCAACATGATCTAGAATCTAGATTTTCTTAGTTTCCTGAATGTAGATCTAGATCTAAACTGTGCAAATGATTTTATCAAGCTTTTCTTACCAATCTTTCTATTTTAAGCAAATTGTAGATCTAGATCTAAGTTGGCTTTCTTTAACATTTGAATAGATCTAATCTAGATTTATAGATCTAAATAATCTAGATCTTCTCATTCCTGAACTAATATTTGTAGAAACTATTTCGATTGCAAATTCTAGATCTAAGCTTACTTCAGGTCTCTAAATATGGATCGTTGAGCTTACATCTAGAACTATCTGCCGCCCATACCTTCATAAAAAAAAAAGCAACCAATTAATTGTCACATTTTAAGACAAAATATGGAAGGCTGCTCATGAAATTAAGACTTGCTAAGTTCCACGTCTTACCGCTGGACCCTCTTGAAGTAATATGAAATGACGAAACTTGGGAGTGTTGGAGTGCGCCGGCGCAGCTCTTGTGCAGCTACCACGTGACCATCCTTTTCCCGCCAAATCAAGTAGGCCTAAGATTCGCCTGAGTAACCAAGAGTGAGTGGGCGAGACAAGGTGTAATAGGGGAGCCTAGCCACATGTTAATTTGGATCAGATTAACTATTCCAATACACAGTCGTCTCAAAACCCGTGCCCAAGATCTAAACTCGTTCGTGTTAATAGTTGTTACGTTAACAGTTGATTGGTGCCTGTGGTTAAAGTTAGACATGAATATATGAAGAAAGAAAAACATAATTGTCTACAACGAAAAAAAATATACATTAACTTTTATCATATTTATTATGTACAAATTTAGGCCTATGTTAATTTTTTTTTTTTTTTTTAAGCGCAAATTTAATAAAATGAAAGAAGGGAAAATTTGATCAGACAAAAGCGAAACAAACATCGCAAGGAGTCAGATCTATATCAACAGAATTTAGCTACTTGCAGCTTAAAGAGTATCTGTTTCTTTTTTTTTTTTTTTTTTTTTTTTTTTTTTTGTTTGCTTTATCAAATTGTAACAATTGAAAGGATCAATTCAACCTACCTAAGTCCAAAAAGGTAATTTCCAGAAAAAGGCCAAAACTATTTTTTTACGTTTGAGGTTAAGCCTTGCTGGCAATGGACTGGCGGTTAAAAAGGTAGGCTGATTTAGCTAAAACCGCTTTTAAAGAAAATTCTTTTAAGTTCAATATGATGCCCTAGTCAATGCATAGCCTTAGGCCCGATATAGTCTGAATATCATTGTCAAACTAAGCCCTTCAATAATTATTCATTTCTAAAGGATACAATGCTACTCAAAAGAATCTCTCTTTACCTTCTTTCATCCTTTAGTCATTCTAATGGACCAGTTTCAAAATAAACTGGAGCATATTATGATTGTCAATCTGAGATGTAACATGCACCGCTGTGGTCTTACTGGATTTCGTGACAAAATTTTCAAACAAAAAAAAAATGGCTATTATTCGGATTCAAAAGTTTGGTGCTCTCACAGGAAGAGGCGATTTAAAATTCTCTTGTTTTACTCTTCTGTGGGTCTAGCCGAGATTTTAAAAAGGCTAATTTTCTGCTATATTACCATTTCTTTTCTTTTTTTTTTTCAATCTTGGGACTGTCGGAGGTTCCACTGCAAGGCAAGATACAGTATTTCAAATAACCAAATAAAATTTATGCATGCCTCGCTTTTGTGGTAAAAGTGATCAATGTTATTGACCCTTTCGAGTGTCTTACAAGAAACACCTCTGAGGCTCTAGGCTTGCTTAGCTCAGAGACCTCACCCGGGGCATTATTACACAAATATTAGGGCACGGCTTGCGTACGGTGAGGGACAAGGTTATTTGAATTGGCCTTCAACTAGATAAAAGTTGTACAGTCACATTCAGTTGAACCAAGGCCATCTCTATAGTTAGCTTTAAAGAGGGCCTTGGTTGAACCCTTTGCGTTCTCATTTGGCCTTGACATGACCTTTTTCGAAGATATTAATGTGTGAAAAAAAATGTGTGTTTACAATCATACTGGTATTCTGCGCGTGAACCAAGCTCTTTACCTCACTCGCTTAGATAAAAGTTAGCTGATTTTTTCAACCCCCAATCTATTTGTAGATCCTTGTAAAGGCTCATTATAATGAACTTATGAATAAATGTTTATGCTTTGGATAATTTGAGGAAATAGAAGGAGCAGCATCGGTTTTTAAGTCAACACGTTTGTGTCCTTTCTTAAAATCTGACTTTATAAATTATGCGCGGCAAACTTTGGCTCTTGATTTGGGAATCATAATTATCAAACCCATTGAGATTCTCCGTGTTAACGTGAATATCATTCTAGGAATCCAAGCAGCCAGTCTGTCTGGCGTGTCTGCATTGCTAGACGGCGGCAACCTAAGTGTGTGTGTGTGCGTGTGCGTGTGCGTGTGTGCGTGTGTTTGTCGGGATGGGGTGGGGGTAGGGAGGAAGGAGACGTAAAGGATCAAGTGAAAAATAATACGTGACTTTAGGCCAGGGCAAAGACCATAAAACGGACTCGTGGAAAGTTTGAGCTGGCTAGACACTCCTTAACCTCCGACTTAGATCAAAGGACACGACTGACCTTGGAATTTTGCAGTTTGCGTCCTGTAAATTTTTTTGTTTTGTTTTGTTTTATTATTGTATCTCAATTGTAGAGCTCATTGTTACGTGTTACCTAAGAGTAAATTTATTTTTTGTAAAAAACAAATCTCTGCGCACAATTAGTTCGATTAATGAAATGACATCTGGAGTCATGCTGGAGGAAAAAAATATAACTACATATATATCTAAACATTCAAGTTCATAATAGAGTTTGGAGATATAAATTGTATTTACGAATGGAAAGTAAAGGAAAAATTCTAAGAAGTTCTGGTGGAATAATTTATCACACAGCAGTTCTGAACAATATAGATTTTGTTTTTAGTTTGAAAGGATAGTTTAACTGTGGGTTTTTTTTTCTTCATTTCAATACAGCAACGAACAATGTGACCGCTACATGGGCGGCTACTGTGCTCGTAACGTGGAGGAGGGGGGGGGGGGGGGGGGAAAAAACTCGGAGGACCGTGTCACGTGACATGGCAGTGGGAAGATTTTTTTTTCACATCCTGTTTGGGTTTTGCATTACAGTTAGTCTTAGTTTTGTATTACTTAACGTTTTTGTTTTAATAGCAATTAAGTTGATCTTGGCTTGTATTAATAGTTGACTTCTGATGGTTGACTTCTAATAGTTGACATTTTTCAACAGTTAACTTCTATTTATAGTTGACTTTAATAATTGGGTTGATCTTGTTTATAGAACTATTATATTCCCTAAAAACAAATTACAAACTGATCTCCGTGCTGTAATTGAGTAAATTTGTCGTCACAACAATAATTATTACAATATTAGTTTATTTCTTAAAAAATAGTTTTACTCATTAGAGAGACCACTCGCCAACATCTCTCTCTCTCTCTCTCTCTCTCTCTCTCTCTCTCTCTCTCTCTCTCGCTCTCTCTCTCTCTCTCTCTATCTATCTATCTATCTCTCTTTCTCTAATATACAAGGAAAGAAATAAAAGATAACGAAGCAAAAACTTCCATAAAAATTTTATTCAAATGCAATTCTTCAACCACAAACAAATTTAGAAAATATCATTGATTTGATTCAAATCGAATTCTTCTTCGTTAAGGCAAAAAATCCAAACAAACCAGGGACTGTCGCGGCTTTGTCAGAACTTGAGGTCTAGAACTTGGCCTCCGTCGGGAACATGCTGTGACCGTCCCAGCAGGCAGTGAGTTTGCCCAAGCCAAAACAACGTGGATTCTTATCACCCAGAATAAAACGAAGAAGATACTACATGAACTACAAGAACAAGTCCAGACAATAGGGACATTACCTCTTCTTCTCACAAATTTTGAACTTGTAACATCTACACTGAAGACATCAGAAGATCTCTAACACACACACTCAAGCCAAGAGTCGTGCCACGTATACAGAGAAACAGGAGCCGCCACCAAGGACCCCCATACTAGACAGATCCCATCGCCTACTTCCCGCGCCCAGTCACCTGAAGGAACCCATCAACACCCCCCCCCCCCCCCCCCACAACCCACCTCAGGACCATGACGCCAGACCTACACCACACCCCAGTAAGGCCACAAAAAAACCTAACAGAAGATTTATCAAGGACAACAAATACAGAGAACTACAAAAACAATCTATAACTAACGCACACACAGTCATCAATCTCTCGTCTCAACCTCTAACTCCAACACAAACACAACTTCTATCAAAAAACTTGAACTTCTGTCCAACACCTAGCGCAGTCAACCTCATAGAACTCAGTGAGGACCTTTACAGATTTTCTCGTCGCCTCCGTCTCGCCGAATTTTTCTACGACGAAGACGACGAGGAAACAGACCAGACTACACACTCACAATTACCCCCGCCTTCCTTTCTCCGCAAACCTAGCTCTTTCACCCCTGATACTGGTAGAGATTTAGCCTTAGACACTTTCATTAAAGGGGTGTCTTCTGAAATTATGTTAGAAAGACAGAGAAACATTTTGTCGAATCTCCGCAACGAGGAGAAAGAAGCTCTCCGAGAGCTTAGAGATATTGACAAGATCACGGTCAAACCTGCTGACAAAGGTGGGACTGTCGTGGTTATGGATACCATCGACTATATTGGAGAGTGCACTAGGCAACTCGACAATACTGCTTATTATAGGATAATTACCTCTGACCCTACCAATAGCTATAATAAAAAGATCCAAGAAGCCATAGATAAAGGGATAGAGGAGAAGGAAATTAGTTCAGAGATAGGCAAAGCCCTCCTCGTGCCTCATCCCACTCCGGGAAGGTTTTATATCCTTCCCAAGGTCCACAAAGAAGGGAACCCAGGGAGGCCCATCATAGGTGGTAATGGGTGCCCCACAGAGATTATATCTCAATTTGTGGACTACCATATGAAGGACCTAGTCAGCCAGCTACCTTCATATGTGCAGGACGACATGGATTTCCTCCGAAAAATCCATAATATCAATAAGACAGGCCCTCTTCCTCCAGATATCCTTCTATGTACAATGGATGTCAGCGCATTGTACATTAATATCCCACATGAGGAAGGTACGGACGCCTGTCGCGTAGCGCTGGAGGAAGGCAGAGATCCGGGAACAAAACCATCCCCCTCTTTTATCTGTACATTAATACAACTCATCCTTACGCTCAACTTCTTCACTTTTCATGACAATACATACTTACAAACCCACGGCACCGCTATGGGTACATGTATGGCCCCTACGTACGCCAACATCTTCATGGGGGCCATCGAGAGGAGACTTCTGGGTTCTTTCCCAGACAAACCACTTTGGCTAAGATACATAGATGACATCTTCCTCATCTGGACGCATGGCCGTGCCAAACTAGAAGCATTCATCCAACATGCCAATACATTTCACCCCACCATCAAATTCACCAGCAACATTTCGCCCATCCACGTTCCATTCCTTGACGTCATGGTCATTCTACTAGACAACTATATCCACACAGATCTTTACTCTTAACCCACAGACACCTTCAATTACCTGCATTGGTCCTCATGCCACCCACAACACACTAGGCGTAGCATCCCATACAGTCTCGCATTTAGATTGGTTAGAATTTGTTCCTCAGAAGCTGCTCTCACACGTAGACTCAACGATCTTAAACACCATCTCAAAAAACGCGGTTTCCCCCACCCAAACACACTCAAGCTGCCATTAACAAAGCCCTAGAAGCACCTAGACCAAAATCCCTACAGAGAAAGGATAGATCCCTTACAGAGAGCCAGAGAATTCCTTTGGTGTTAACATACAACCTAGCCTTATCAAACATCCCATCTATCCTCAAAAAATACTTTCCTATTCTCCAAACTTCAGATCGATGTAAAAAAGGCCATCCCGAGCCTCCCCATGGCAGCTTTCCGCAGACCCAAAAACCTTCGTGACTCATGAGTGCACTCATCCGCGTCAAGACGAGACATTGTAGGCAGCGGACCATGCAACATCCCCAGATGCATGACATGTACATCCATCACATCATCAACAACATTCACCTCGACAATCACCCGCAAATCATACAACATTCTACATAGCCTTTCCTGCCACTCACACAACGTCATCTATCTCATAACATGTAACCTATGCAACAAACAGTATGTAGGGCTAACATCACAAACACTACGCAAACGCTTCAATACACACAGATTTAACATTAACAACGATAGAGGCGACGCTGTTGCCAAACACTTTAACCTTCCTGGGCACACCATCAGCCACGCTAAAATAACACCGATAGATCAGTTACTCACAGCAGACATGATAGGCCTACAAAACAAAGAAACATTCTGGATACACACATTACAGACTCTAGTACCACAAGGTATCAACATCAACGACCAAGCAAAGTTTCAAATTACACAAATCCATAAACACACCTAACTTCCCAGGCCAACGGGGTGCCACCTTGGATTTAATTTAAAAAAAAAAAAAAATACACTAGAGAGCCCAAGAGAGACATAGAGAAAGAAAGAGAAACGAAGAGAGAGAGAGAGAGAGAGATAGAGAGAAAGAGTGAGAGCGAAGAGGACGGAGATGAGGAGAATGAGGAGTGATAGATATTGACAGGCAGCAAAAGTGATACATGTAAAGGAAAGATAAAGAACACGAAAGAGAGAGAGAGAGAGAGAGAGAGAGAGAGAGAGAGAGAGAGAGAGAGAGAGAGGGAGGCAGGGAGGAAAGGGAGGGAGAGAGAGAATCCTGTACACATTAAGAGAATGAGAGTTCTTTGGGGATAAAGAGAGATTCACTGTTAAATGTCAACATTAAACAAGCAAGAGAGTGAGAGAGAGAGAGAGAGAGAGAGAGAGAGAGAGAGAGAGAGAGAGAGAGAGAGAGAGAGAGAGAGAGAGATTAGACTTAGAGATGAATGGAAAGTGGGAGAAATAAAGATAAGAGATACAACGCATCAGTATCCACGATTTTATTATGCACTTGTTATACTGATCATCCACATTCACATGTGTATTACAATTCTGTTTAGTGTTACCATAACAATCCTACTTTACCACACTAAGGCACTAAGAATCTACATCAGCACATGTTTATTTTACTGAAAGAACAGGCTGTGTAACTACTATCCCTATAACCTATAAATGTATTGTTATCAATATTCATAATATGCTATGATTACTGTTAGTCATTTAGAGGCACCATTGAACCAGCACCACAGCCCCAAGATAAGCGGAAGAGAAAGAGAGAGAGAGAGAGAGAGGGAGGGAGGGAGTGAGAATCCTTAACACATTAATAGAGTAAGTCCTTAAGGGACAAAGAGAGATTCACTGTTAAATGTTAACATTAAACAAGCGAGAGAGAGAGAGAGAGAGAGAGAGAGAGAGAGAGAGAGAGAGAGAGAGAGAGAGAGAGAGAGAGAGAGAGAGGGAGAGGGAGAGAGAGAGAGTAAGAGAGAGATTAGACTTAGAGATAAATAGAATGTGGGATAAAGAAAGATAAGAGATACAACGCATCAGTATCCACGATATATGCACTCATTTTATTGATCATCTATATTCAAGTGTATATCATTCATGTATGACAATATTGTTTAGTGTTACCACAATAATCCTACTTCACCACCCTAAGGCGCTAAGAATCTACATCAGTACATGTTTATTCTACTGAAAGAATAAGTTGACTAACTACTATCCATACAACCTATAAATGTATTGTCATCACCATTCATAATATACCATGCTTAGTGTTAGTCATTTAGAGGCACTATAGAAGCAGCACCACAGCCCCACGCCGAGCTAAAGAGAAGGAGAGGGAGAGAGAGAGAGAGAGAGAGAGAGAGAGAGAGAGAGAGAGAAAAGGAAAGAGAGAGAGTAAGAGAGAGAGAGAGAGAGAGAGAGAGAGAGAGGGAGATAGCAAATAAGGGTTTGGTTGTAACTAATAAGACAGAACGAGGCACTGCAAAGGAAATAATGACGTGTAGAATCGAGCTTTAAGAAAGATAACTAAAGGGAGAGAGTGAAACACAGAATAAGAGAGCAATTAACAACATAATCATCGTAGCTGCTGTATATATATATATATATATATATATATATATATATATATATATATATATATATATATATATACGCACAATTCCATCATGTTTGTAGTTATATTTCTCTCCACCTACGTGAGAATTCGGATATTTATATGATCTTTCAATCGCCATCCCCGCCTACATTACCACCTATTTATTAGAGACCCTCTGACGTATCTACTATCATTCTTCTACTCGCGCATTCCCATTTGAATCAGGTGTAAAACCCAAAAAACCTTTTCCCAATTTTTGAATTTTCGATTTCTCTACAGACACTAACCAACCCTAATATTGTATTCCAAACACGCGCTCCAGCCTTATCTTACCCTCATATCAACGAGGTCACGCCCTCTGCCATCACCATCCCTAGCCATTGCACTGAACCTTGAAGCATTCTGCGCACTGCCCCTCCCCCAACCGATCATTTGTCCCGTCTGAGCCCAGCTCCCCCAATGTTTTGTATAACTTGTTGAAGTCAATTTTTTCCTACACACTCTGAAAGGCGAAACGTTTTTATGTTTAATCTATACTTGTGTTGTTTCTTTTTTTAGTCCCGTAGTTATAAAGTGGTGTGCCTGTCTCTTTTTAAACCTTCTCTCTCTCTCTCTCTCTCTCTCTCTCTCTCTCTCTCTCTCTCTCTCTCTCTCTCTCTCTCTCTCTCTCTCTCTCTCTCTCTCTCTCTCTCTCTGTGTGTCTCACATGTACTCGAGCTCCAGCTCATGCTCATGACCCATGTCCAGACTGGAGGTCCCCCCACCCTCTCTCTCTCTCTCTGCCTCACCTGTACACCAGTTCCAGCTCATGCTCATGACCCATGTCCATACTGGAGGTGACCATGGTGTGGACGCCGCGTTTCAGCTCATCCAACTCCTCGCTGTTGATGTAGAAGTCGTGGTTGTGTTCTCCTGGTGGGTCCATGTGGGTCAAGGACATCTGGTGAGACATGAACAGAAAAAAAAAAAAAAAAACAATCATGGTTTAAGTGTTTTAGATTGCACGACAATCGACGAGACACTCTAGGTACGAAAATCAGATTCCATGTAAAAAGAATTTTTTAAAAATCCGTTTAGCGTTCTAATTAAACTCTTTTTTGGGGGGTCATCATTTCCGCGAAACCCATCGGGCAGTTAGATAGCAGGAAGATCGTAGTAGAAAACCACCACACACCCTATTAACAACGTTATGACGCTCTAATACATATGTACGAATATGAAGAAGTCGATTAGATCACAATGTCAGACTTTGGGTTTTTATGTTATGCTATTTAATAATTTGTTTTATTTATTAATTTTTATGTTTTTTTACTGACTGCCAAATAATAACTGTACCATTTTCAGATCAGATTCTGCCAATCGTTATTTATAGTCATTTTTCATATGGTTCCCTTTTTATTTTTTGTTTGTTCGATGTCTTCATTAAACGTCTGTGCCATCTTATGACTTTTCCTGCTGCGATGAGTATTGAAGCAGTTCTTGATTACACAGATACGTCGTCCTTTAGTTGTACGGTGTGCATGGATGTAGATCTAGCTAATACGTGGAGTACTGTGTCCATGGATGTAGATCTAGCTAATACGTGGAGTACTGTGTCCATGGATGTAGATCTAGCTAATACGTGGAGTACTGTGTCCATGGATGTAGATCTAGCTAATACGTGGAGTACTGTGTCCATGGATGTAGATCTAGCTAATACGTGGAGTACTGTGTCCATGGATGTAGATCTAGCTAATACGTGGAGTACTGTGTCCATGGATGTAGATCTAGCTAACGTGTGGAGTACTGTAGTGTAGTGCCCTCGGGTATTATGCCTTTTCTGAGCGGGCAGTTTCGCAGGAGCTCCGGAGGGCAGAAGGTGTTCGGCAGTCTCTTTATTTTGGCAGCTTAACCTGTTAGCTGATGCGATCAGTGACTAGTTGAGGCAGAATTTACTGCTTGTTACAAGTAGGGATCTTCTTAGTGTCCTTCTGCCATTTTCGCTCTGCCCTGAAGCTTCTTCTTATTGGGACGTTCTTTAACGTTAGAAATAGATGGATAGAGATATAGAGGGGTAGACATATACATGGACAGAAAGAAAGACATGAAAGCAGATGCAGAGAGAGCGGAGGTAGAGAAAATTGAAAATCAGTTAGATCAGTTAGATTTCGATATATATATACATGTAGGGAAGCTGGTATAGAATTTGTATTTATTTATTTGTTGCAGTAGCAGTAGGCCTTTAAAACAGATCTTTAAGCTTTGCTGTGTCAATTATGAGCTTGTGGGTGGAGCCAAGTGCGCTTCTAACTTATTAATATTATTATACTTGGTTTAATGGCGGGAAACTAGTCTCCGCCCCTCTAGCGGTTAATTTCTATTTCTTCAATAATTCGGAAGTTACTTTGCTCTTTCATTCCTGTCCAGCTGGCCAGAGAAGCTTCTCTTCGGTCGGCTTTGACGTACTTTGATCGGGACATGCTAAATGTAGTTCGTAGATGTAACGATGGCTTCCGTAGATTCTATGATCTCGGTCGGGTGATGTTTTAGTTGGGGAAACGGGTTGTTCCGTTCGACGGAGTAGATTTTCCTCGGTCGGCATTGGCCCTTGTTCTAGGGACGAAAAGGAAAACCAGGGAAGTCTTTGACCGGGGGGCTTGCCAACTGAGCTTGTACTATAAATTGTAGAGCTCGGAAAGACTCCTTGTCAGTACAATGTATCTTTTTGGAGTATCTGGAGGCCACGTTGGATAGTACTAGTAGTATTGTTTGGGATTATAGTGAGAAGTTATTATGGATATTATTGAACTATTGTAAAAGCCACTTGTGTTGGATTACCATTTGTTTTAATTCTACGTGATTATCACCGTGACTCGGGGTAAGTTGTTGCAAAGCTTAAGTTAGGTGTATTTAGCGTGTAAATTTAACAGATTCTAAGTTCTATTACTGTAAGTATTAATTTCCTCCCTTCAGACATTCATTGACTCAAGAGACATACGACTGATTTTATTATTCCTATGATGCTATGAATTTCCCTCTCTAAATATTGTGTTAAGCTTTTCCTTACCTATTAATTATTGATTGTAAGTTATGATCACCTCGTTAATCTGGAGAAGTATTCCCCTAAACTAAGTTTTGTTGCATTGCCAGTACTGTAAGTCTAACTGGCAGATTATCATTATTCTGTATAAGATGTAATCTAGTCTTGTAATATTACATGTATTGACTTGAGTATCCTAAGTCTACCGTCTATGCAAGACGGACTTAGCGCCCCTTCTCCCAGTCAAGGAGAGTAACTGGCCACGGCCTCTTTGAACTGACGCTCTCATGTGAGAAGTCGTGTGATTGTCAGTGCTAGGTGTTGGTCACGCTCTCGGTTTCGCGCCACGGCGATCTTAGATTCATCTTCCACTCTCTAGTCTCTAATTCAGTAATTGTTTACCTGAGACTGGACCAATGGCGAGTTACCACGTGGTACGCTGGGCCAAGCCATGGGCGGTCGCAATTATGCAAATAAGATCATATTGATACAGGGGAGTAAGCAGGATTGACCTTGACTGTAGTGTTAGATTTAGAACATGACATTTGATTATGCTTGTTCTGCTAGGTTGAACTTTCACTGAAGGTTCAATAGAATGATTGATGATTATCTTATTGATTACGCTGTATGTCTAATTTTATGTTTTATTTCTTTTCCTTCCCAGCGTTGGCTGACTATTAGGTATTTTGACTAGTCTAAGGCATTTTTATTAGGTATTCTGACTATTAGGCATTATTATTGGGCATTTTTATTAGGTATTATCATTCTGACCATTTTGACTAGTCTAAGGCATTTTATTAGGTATTTTGACTATTAGGCACTTTGACTACCGGTATAAGGCATTTTCATTAGGCCTTTTGTTAGTTCTGAGCATCTTCTCTTCTGACCATTTTGTTGGTATCTTCTACCTAATATTCTGGCCATTTTGTTTTAGTATCTGATTTTAGTTTTATGCACTTTATCTTGAGTATCTACTTGGCGCTTATCATTCTGACCATTTGTTGGTACCCTTTATTGCCTAATTGCTTTTGGATCATCTTTGTATTTTTTATTTTATTCTCTGAAAATTGCCTTAATTCATTAATAATTGAGTATTCGTGGAATAAACATATTAATTATTATAGGTGGTAACTTTAACTTCTCTTTTGTGTTCTTCCTTTTCTGGAGTGTAGCTGTTCTGTTTTTGTCAAGTCTCGACACCCACTCATATTAGTTAGGGAACAGTGGCGTTAGTACTCCACTGGTACTCAAGGACCCAAGAGTGTATTGCACGGCTGCTAGGCACGCTACCATAACCAATTAGGGCCTGCAATTACTTAGAGTAAGAAGAAGCACTGAGCTTCTATAGATAACTAGACTAGTGGGTCCTATTGTTGTAATAACTAAGTTAGTTTAGGGAATATATATATATATATATATATATATATATATATATATATCTATCGAGATCTAACGATTTGGCATTTGTATAACAAACGAGCCATCAATCTGCATGACTGTGGATATTGCCTCACCTGGAAATGCAGAAGTCCCTGGAGATCTGTAGCACAGCCGTTACTGCTCATCTGCCCAGGCCGCTCCTCAAACAGTGACGCATACCTGGGAATACACGACACATGCCACGGTCACAGGCCTAGGCAGGGTTTGTGGCTTCATGACATCCTGCGTGCCTCTAGTTGTTTTTAGGAGAATGTTCACTATAACTGAGCATTATCGCATTTCTGTATCAGCTGCTACTCTGTGACTTTTATTTAGAAAACGACGTAAAGTTATTGAATTTCTCCTAGTTTTTAGAGGTATTAAATTTGCTCTCAGGAGAACGTTCACTATAACTGAGCATTGTCATACTTCGATATGACTCTTTCTAAGATATTTATATAGTTTATAGGATAAAGTTATTGAATTTCTTAGAGGTAGTAGAGGTATTAAATTTGCTCTCAGGAGAATGTTCACCATGACTGAGGATTGTAACACTTTGATATCAACCATTCTGTGACACTTTATTTCAGTAAGTGACGTAAAGTTGTTTAATGTCTTTGGGCTATTAGAGGTATTAAAGGTTTTAGAGTTGCTCTTAGGAGAATTTCCACTTTAACTGAGCATGTCTAAGCGAACACTTCGATATCACTATCTCTATGACTTTCATTTGTAAACGACGTAAAATTATTGAAATACCCAAAGGTATTATAGGAAAAATATATCTTAAGTACAATGATTGGCAGGGATGACATAATCTATAAGATCCAAATGGAAACATCGCACAAACTGAGATATCTTTGGCTTGATTATTTTAATTTTTGTTGGGTGAAGTGAAGAAAACAGAATTGTAGGCTCTTTCATTTTTCTGTTGGTGCGATTGTAGCCTTATCAAGAACGCGTTATTTATTTCTTTATACAATTATTACCACATTGGCGTATCGTAAATGATAATTAAAGATAGACCTTTCTTTTCTAAAATGTGATATTAAAGACAAAGAACTGTTAAAAAAAAACGAGGTAAGGAGAAAAAAGTGAAGAACAGAAATATTCCATCATACAACACTCATTAAAACCAATGAACAAATATTTATCCCAAACCTGTTCATGTGCATTGTCATCCCCTTCATGGCGTTAAACTCTTTCCACACCGGCGCACCCTTGCCGTGAACTGGCATGATGGGATAGCGGGTTCTCACCACGCCCACTCCTTCGATTTCCGGTGTGCGTATGCGCACCCCAGAGGATGACATCATTCTGACCTGTAATATATGAATAGTCAGATGATTTGTAGAAATTTTTTTTTTTTTACAAATATCGTTTGGTTATCATGATGAATGGACTCTGAGAAATGCACCCCCCCCCCCCTTTTTTTTTTCCCCCTTTCCAACCCCACCAACAACTGCTGCGGCACCGAGTAGGACAGGCTGTGGTTATCTTCATAAAAAATTGAGTAAAGGGTAGATCTTCTATTCTGTCGCATTGCAAAGGCGTGAATTAAAAAAACAAAACAAAACACACACACATATCCGGAGCTTCGTTTCTTTTTAAATCTCTTTGCCAACGTAGTAAAAAACTGTGAACCGTTATGGATACATAATTATCTGAAAATAAATAATATTCTTTTACAGAGCCTTCAACATGTAGGAAGAAACTTTTTTTTGTATGGGAACTGATCTTCTGCAAGAATATCAAAACAATCCCTTTTGACATTTACATAAAACTAACTGTTAAAAAAATGTCTAATGAAGTCATAACTGCAAATTTTAAATAATGATTTTAAACGTTCTTAATTCCAAGATTTGATTTTTTTTTTTTTTTTTTAATATGATACTATTAAAGTTGCTGTCAATATTCACATGCTGGTATGTTTATCATAATGATTCAATAATAAATGTTATACAGAAACGTACTTCTGTGCACGGTACTGACTCAAGCTTACCATATGATTACTATCTAGAAAGAATATAAATAAAGCCTTTATTTCTCAATATTTTAAAGTTTGTTGGTTAATAAATTCCATAAGTGATGTTTTTTTTTTTTTTTTTGCTGTTCTCTTTTACCTTCCTGTCTGTCTTCTTACTTTTTTCCAATCTTTAGAGATTACCATTGTCTTATAATGCATACAATCATTAAATCAATTATATTAATATATTTGTTTTTGTTGACAAATTCTCTATCACTGCAACAGTCTGACCATACTCCTGTAATAAAGTATACCCCTATAAATCAATTATATCAATCTATTTGTTTTTGTTGTCAAATTCTCTATTTCTGGCAGAGCCAGTAAAAAGCGCATCTATGTCTTGAATTTGAAAAAATAATCATACTTTATTTTCCACTAAAGAAAGGTTCGGTGAATTCGCATTATGAAACTTGTGGGGTTCCGTACCTCCAACAAGGTTGAGAACCACTGCTCTAAATACAAGCAAGTAGTTGTTTATCATTTTATCCATCAACTTATCATGGCAAAACTTTTTTTTCTTTTTAGTGTCCATGCTAATTCTTAAATTATATTAATATACCTCATGGCATACGCTTATCGGAAATAAATAAATAAATAACAAAACCAGTTGCCCACATTGCTTATCGACCTCTGAAAATAAAATAAAATTAAAAAATAATTTAATAATAATAATAATAACAATACTACTACTACTACTACTACTACTACTACTACTACTACTACTACTACTACTACTACTACTACTACTACTACTACTAATAATAATAATAATAATAATAATAATAATAATAATAATAATAATAATAATGATAAAACCAGTTGTACCCATGATGGATCAGGATTATAAACCAACAGACCTGTCCAGATTTATCGAGGACCCCAGCTCCTGCTTTGGCTGTGTCTGCAGGATCCTTGTCCACTCTGCCAGAACTGTAGAACTCCACTGGCGTGTGGTAATAGAACCTGCGATATGATCATACAATCTTCTTTAGTGTCACAAAATTGACGTCAATTCGCGATGGTCAAAGGTTGGAGGATTTATGATTTATGAAAACTTCTAATTAGTTCTGTTTCTCTCACTACTACTATTCCTGCTGGGACTGTTAACTAACTCTACCACCATAGTAAAAGTCACAATGATGCTTTCGAGTAAATAACAAAAAAAAAAAATATCACGATGAGCACTGACTGTTCCATTTGTAGGACTGAGGTTATTTTTACAGTTCTGTAAGTTGACATTGTATGAGTTCTAACTTTCTAACTATTCCTAGTGATTGATTTCTAAGACTTTAACTTGATTTCCCTTTGTCTAAACTATGTTGGTCTACAAAAATAATCGATTACGTTTCTAGTAAATGATCGAAACAATGAGTGAATTTATAACTCTAACATTTCCAAATTTTGTAACTTATTTATATAAATAATATGCCAAAGAATAAAAAAATATAAACTCTCATGACCATTTACTGTGGTAATCGGTTTTGCGTAAAGCAAGAACACAGATTAAAGAAGAAATAAGTATCCAGCTATATTGCAAATTATTGCCCATGCGCAAACTTATTCAGAATATTATAAGGGAGAAAAAGTTATGATGTCACTTCCCCTTAACATTGCTTAACTACTGATTCCAAACAGTGTTTAATAGGAAGTCAAATAGTTTTGTAAAATCCAAACCCACTGACAGATTTTATTTTTAAAACATCCATTAGGTCCCTAGCATGTAAGTTTAAAAAACTGAGCAAGGCAGTGCTTTTTTTGCACATAATGCAAAAATTCACAGCTTTATAATACGAGTTTACAAGGATATAAAAACAGAGTGGGAAAGTACAGAAATTGTCCATTTTCCTTCAACAGCACGAGTGACTCAAGTGTATTAAAATTTACAATAACGTAAAACTATTTCCTTCTGAATGCTTACCAGGCTTTGTTAATACAACTCACAAAACTAGAAACTGAAGCGAGAAAACAAAGCTTAGCTTCTATTAGTTCTGGACCGTTTAGAACCATTACATACGTGACGTCACACTTTTTCTCTCTATATTGTGAATATCGTGCTAGACTTGTGAGCGTGTTGCTCTGAGATGATCTCACGGAAAGACTTACTTGAAGTTGGTTCCGTTATAAGCCTTGTCGGCTGTTGAACCACCGTTACGTCTGCCATGATCAGCACTTACCTGTTGGGGCTGCAGGAGCGACGCAGAAAAATGAAAAATAATAACAAATCTTTTTATTTGTTGTTGTTGTTGTTGTTGTTGTTGTTGTTGTTGTTGTTGTTGTTGTTGATACATAATGGACCGTCAACATTCGATCATTAAATTAGCGCAGGAAAAAAAAATACAAATCGAATTTTGTTGTCATATAATGGGTCGTCAACAGGAAGACCTTAAAGTATTTGTGTTAAATTAAAAAACTAAAAAAACTAAAAAAAAAAAAAAAAACCCGAGTTATGGCTTTTTAAATAGATTGTCTGATTTCTATCTAGCATTTGTAATGAAGAAGAGTGTATTTAAAGATGGTAAACATTTTTGCGGCAAAGAAAATATTTTCTGATTTCTCCTTACACGTTTCCTATGAGAAGCTTAGGGCAACCGCAGTCTAAACCATCCTTATGGATAAATACTAAACCCTTTTTAGTCATCTTTATAGCTTTATTATACACGAAAGTACTGGACACTACGCTTCATGTTTCAGATGAACAATACATAATTGATGTAAATACCGCATCATCCCGAATGTTAAGGCTTCCAGGAGAGAAGAGGGATCAAGTAGATGATCTCAAGAAGGAGAGCGTAAGAGTATCTGAAGTTATAGATTGGATAATAAAATAAAAAAAAAATAACATGAGGAAAATGTAGATGTTAAATTTAAATCCTCCTCCTATAGAAATCATATTACGGAAAGCATGTGTATTTGGCTTAATGATTGATTTCACACGCTGTTTTCATCCTACTAGAAAAGATATAAATCGCAATTAATTTCTAAAATGATTTGAGTTTGTTTTCATTTTTTTTTTAATTCAATTTAAGTGCACTTTCAAGACAAATTTAAGGAAGTAACTTTTTATGATTTGAGGTTCAAAGTTATACGTATGTATTGCAAGTTTTGGGATGTTTTACGTTGATATGAACAGACACAAAAGAGAATTTACCAAGAGTAATAAGACAAAGGTGAAAAGCTCAGCACGGATTGGGACCGAAGATATATATCTCTCATGTCGTCTGGTAAAACCTGGTAAGTCCAATTTTTGAAAAATATCAAAGTTGGCTTTTTTCCTACTTACTAGGTTTTAACCCTTCATTATATACTAAACGTTTGTAAAAATCATCGTCCTAACCTGAGATATTCGTCTGGAAGAACCTAGTTAGTGCGCCTTCTTTAGGTGAAATGTTAATGTTTATCAGGAAAAAACCTAGCAGGTTCAACAACCAATGAAATGCCAGGATTTAATTGTTGTGTTACCCTTAAAAAAATGGCTGCGCCCATGTCTTAGGATTTTGTTTTAGATTTGAGATCAAGGTAAACGATAAAAAATAATGACTAGAGGTAAATATTTAGTTCAACTACCCCTAAGAAAAAATTAGAGTCAAAAAATGGAACAGCATTAAACAATACAGCAGTTGAGACACTTGACAAGCAACTGCACTCTCAACAAGGAACAGAAAGAACGGCTCGACCTCATCCTCCTTATGAAATTGAAAGATAAGGATAATCTAGATTCTAAGCCTTGAAATAGATCTAGTATTTTAAATGTTATTCTAAATCTAACTAGATATGGTATTGATTAATGAGATAAAGTATTCCACTTCAAATGTTGAATATGGCAGATTTATATTTAGATCTAGATCCCTAGGCAGTAGGCTGGCCTAGGCTAGCTACTTACTAACTAAGGGCGTAAGGGAGAACAAAATTTTGGTTTCTATTGACTGCTGATTTTTAAATCTTTTTTGTGTTGAAATCTTGATTTTGCATACTCATCTGGTTTTTATTCTTTAAAGCTAGTTTATTTAGAGATCTATATCTAGAAAGTGGTTCTAAGTGAATTGAAATAGGCCTAATCAACTCAGACTATACATGTATGATCATGTTTTTGTGTGTTTTATAAATTAATTATGATGTGTGATGGTGAGTTTGCTCAGGTATGTTTTGTTCTTCAATATACAGCTCCACAGATTTTATTACATATGGGAAGTGCACATTTTTTTACAATTATTGCTCTACTGCATAAAGATCTATTCACTTACTAGGTTTTTGCAGATCAACGCTTACACATTTTATTCACTAATATCTGGTAAAACATAGTAAGTCTCATAGCACCTAAAATTTTAAGAAAATGAGGAAATCAAAATTTTCACAAGAAAGCAATAGCTTTGAACATAAAACAATCGCACAATATACGCCTAAACTATACACCAGTGCTTAATCCCAAGGTGAAACGAATTTTCCTTGTTTTCTCAAAATTCTAGCTGATGGAGTTACTAGGTTTTTCCAGATGACATGAGATCTATATATATAGAAAGACATGCACTGTTTTATAAACACGTGGCGAGTATAAAACTTAAGTCTCTGCTATTCCAAGTACATAAATCAAGGAATATTTGTGATCGCTACAAATAATTTAGTTCATAATAAAACACAACAAAAGTTATCGCACTGCTTTACATGTAAACCCCCAAAAATAGGCGTAATAAATATGATATATTCAGAGAGAGAGAGAGAGACAGACAGACAGACAGACAGACAGAAAGACAGACAGACAGACAGACAGACAGACAGACAGACAGACAGACAGACAGACAGACAGACAGAGAGAGAGACAGAGACAGAGATAGAGAGAGAGAAAGAGAGAGAGACCTATGGATAGAAAAAGACACGGCTAGGTAGTCAAAAAAAAAAAGAGTTACATATACTAGTGATAGACCAATTAAAAGATGAAAAAAAGGAGGACTTCACCGACCTTGTGGTCCAGTACCGACACACTTGCTGGCGGTTGATTTTCTGGCATTTGTTGGTGGACCTGGGGGCTACTCTGGCCTGTGTGGTCTCAGCGGGTGCACCCTGGAATAGCGCATATGACGTCACTCAGATGCGCTATTCGATGTAAATGCCGAAACATGGAATAGCGCACCGATAAATCGGATATTTTATATCGAACATATCGATATTTTGTACTTGACTTTACATGTAAGTACCAGTCTCTATTGGTCATTCGAAATCGACACAGCGAGCATCTCTCTCTCTCTCTCTCTCTCTCTCTCTCTCTCTCTCTCTCTCTCTCTCTCTCTCTCTCTCTCTCTCTCTCTTTCTCTCTCTGTTTCTCTCTCTTCCTCTCCTTCTGTCTCTCTCTTTCTCTCGCCTTCTCTCTCTCTCTCTCTCTCTCTTCTTTCACTTATCACCCCCTCTCTTTTTCTCTCTTTATATGTCATTCTTCCGCTTTGTCTATATCTTTCTCTGTGTCTCTCTGTCTTTATCTCTCTCTCTCACACACACACACATGAAACAAATTACATCTCAACCTTCCGAACACAACCATCCAAAGTGTGACAGTCGAGAACTCGATCTTAATGATGTACGCTCGGCATGCAAACGAAAGGCAGTAGATCAACCAACGGCTAGAGCCAGCAAAATCATATGTACAGAGACCAAAAGATTTCAAAACATCACCATTAAAGACATGCATTCAATCGCAAACAGCATATACAGAGAGAGAGCCAAGTTAATGCCAAAGTTACCAAAAGAGAGGGCTGACATATTTAGAGTTCTTGAAACCTATCTACCAGAGGAAAGCAACCTTTCAGTTCTCGTAAATGACGCCGACACCCAAATCATTATGATCTCATGCGAAGAAAACCTGACACACTTACAATCTTGCAGTGAGGCCTATGCAGATGGAACTTTTAAGTATGCGCCCAAATTCTTCCTCCAACTGTATACCATACATGCTTACAAGAATGGACAATATGCTCCCTGTGTGTTCTTCCTACTACCTGACAAAAAAAGAAAAGACTTACGAAGACATGTTTAGACATCTCATCAACATTTACAGAGAAAGAAACCTGGATCTGCAATTCGACGCCATTCACGTGGACCTGGAATCAAGTGTTCATGTTGCTATTAAAGCTGTTTTTCAAGATACTCAGATCAAAGCTTGCTGCTTCCATCTTACACAGGCCTGGTACAGGCAGATCCAGAAAGTTGGCCTCACAGCTGATTACAAAGACAAAGATTCTGAGACTGGCCGCTGGCTCAAAATGTTTTTCGCAATGCCAGCCCTTCAGGCAGATGAAGTTGAAAACTGCTTTACTGAAGTTCTCATAGCCCAAGCACCCACAGAAGAAGCAGCAGAAAAATTTGCTGATTACATCCTGGATAACTACATCACAGCCAACTCCAAGTTTCCTCCACACATCTGGGCGAATGCAGGGATGGGAGGTTCCACTACAAATGCCTGTGAATCTTTCCATCGCTACTTTGGTGATCATTTCACGCGCCACAGTCCAAACATCTTCCTTTTCTTAGAAGGATTGAATGCTGAGCAAGAAAGAACACGCTTGAAAATACGATCACACTCAAATCCAATCAAGAGGAAAGATCAGCGCCAGAAAGAAGACAAGAGAAGGGAGATCATCGGAATGCTGAGAGGTGGCGAAATCACAATGGAAGAATTCGTAAAGCAAATGGGTTTTCTCATGCTCCCTGTTGCCATGTAAATATGTAAATATTTTGTACATAGTGCTTTTAATCACGTTCTGTATATATTAAAAGCATTTCTAATGCAGCCACAGTACTTGCAATCAGCAATGTATGTGACGGTCCCAAGCCCGTAAAAATGCAGAGGGGACATGCTATACACACACAGAGAGAGAGAGAGAGAGAGAGAGAGAGAGAGAGAGAGAGAGAGAGAGAGAGAGAGAGAGAGAGAGAGAGAGAGAGAGAGAGAGAGAGAGAGAGAGAGAGAGAGAGAGGTAGTGAACTGCATAACTCCGACATTCACCACTACAGTTATCGATAACCTAAAAAATTCCGAAAATCTCGATATTTCAATATCTTGAATAGCGCACGTACTCCTTTGATCTGCCAAACAAAAGATGCGCTATTCCAGGGTGTATCCGTCTCAGCTACAAACAGGTTCGCATCCGAGAAGCCGCGGTGGGTCGACTGGAGCCGGCAGTTTTGTGTTCATCACCCAAGAGCGAATTGAGCGAAAAAGAGGGGGCAGCAATAACGTTTTTGTAAAAATTATTATTGAAAAAAAAGTTATATGCCAACATTTCTTACTTAGCCTTCTCATCCTCTCTCTCTCTCTCTCTCTCTCTCTCTCTCTCTCTCTCTCTCTCTCTCTCTCTCTCTCTCTCTCTCTCTCTCTCTCTCTCTCTCTCTATCTATCTATCTATCTCTATCTCTCTCTCTATCTCTATCTCTCTCTCTATCTATCTATCTCTCTCTCTCTCTCTCTCTCTCTCTCTCTATCTATTTATCTATCTATCTCTCTCTCTCTCTCTCTCTCTCTCTCTCTCTCTCTCCAACTTGCAATATATCTATCTATTTATCTAGCGCTATATCTTTTTTTTTTAAATCTCCCTTTCTAGCCATCAGTCTATGTATCTTTCCATCTATGTTTCATCTGTCTAACCGCTTATTTAAATTACTTTCAAGATACATGTACCTGTTTTGACATTATTTCCAATAACAACGAATGGCACCTATCATTCTGTGTACCCCACGTAGCTATCTATTTGCTATAGATATTTCTTTTTATGTATCTACCCATCACCCTGCCTATCTGTCTACCTGTCTACTCCTCTATCAATACTACTACTGATACTGCTGTTCCTGCTGCTGCTGCTGTATTTGCTGCTGCTACTACTACTACTACTACTACTACTACTACTACTACTACTACTACTACTACTACTACTACTACTACTACTACTACTACTACTCTACTACTTCTACTACTACTACTACTACTACTACTCTACTACTTCTACTACTACTACTACTACTACTACACTACTACTACTACTACTACTACTACTACTACTACTACTACTACTACTACTACTACTACTACTACTACGACTACTACTGTTACTACTACTACTACTACTACTACTACTACTACTACTACTACAACTACTACTACTACTACTACTACTACTACTACTACTACTACTACTACTACTACTACTACTACTATTACTACTAAGAATTATAAGAGCTAGACTTTTAGGTAGTGCTCAATAGTGGTTAAAAAGGCTTTAAGTGAAAGTGATTGAAAAATGCTTGCGATTGTGGGATTAGAACCATCAATTTATGGATGCTTCGGCACTTATCACTCTACGAGAACCTGGCTTATACCGATACGCCACTACGCTCCCTAAAAAGAGAATTCCATGGAGAAGTTATTTACTAGGCCTCCCTGAGTGGCTTGCAATCTTGATAGGCGAAAATCCAAATCGCACCAAAGACAACCATTCGATCCGGAAGCACCAACACCTGTCTTTTCACTCAAACAGAACATAGCTTATACCAATACCCCACTATTCACTCTATTTATCTATCAGTCTACCTACCTAATTAGCTATCGTTTTATCTCTCTTTATTTTTATCAATATATTTTTGTTATCTATAAATTTTTCTAAAACTAACTACCTATCTATCTATCTAACGATCTCAATAGTTCCTCTGTTTTATCAGCAGAAGGTAAAGTCAGTGTAAGAGAAAATTACCTAGCTATACATGTGCTATATAAAAAAGACCAAACCTTTATCCTAATTTTATTCTCAGTCGAACTTTCTTATTCCTCTTTTTTCTCTTTCTCTGTCTTTCAACTTGTCTATTTATGTCTCGCATTATTTTTAGTAATCTGTATTCGATAAACCGGGGCTGCAGTTTCTAAAATTGTATACACTATTTACGTGAACAGGTGTTAATTTTCTTCTGATCTTATTAGGAAAGTGGTTTCTTTGCGGTCAATTCTTAGCTGACAGCAATCTAAATAGGTCACACGTTGTCCACGTAGAATTGTCAGATATCATCTGCTAGATCAATACATTCTCCTAACCTGTTCCTTGTTGAAAATTTGTTAAAATATCAGACCCATTAGAAAGAGAACAAGTGATATTTAAAATGTTTACTTTTCACAAACGTCTGTAATAAATAGACGTATTTATCTATTTCCAAACGCCTTTTCTCCCAATTCAACTTTCTCGCCTCCGACTGATTGGGCCTGGTTTTACCGGCCCCTCACAAGACTCACCTTCAGGCCCATGGCTCCTTTTCCCAGAGTCTTGAAGTAGCGGTGGTAGTAGCCTGTGTTGACGAGGGTGTGGTTGTTGTAGCGGACGTCCTCCATGACCATGTCGAAGCTGGAATCGTGTAAATTGGCCTGGTAGTTGTCCTTGCCAGGGATCTGGTACATGAGGTCGTCCAGGATCCCCTTGCTATTGCTGAAGCTTTAAGACAATGACATGGATATGGGTCAGTGTTGGGGAGATGCGAGTTAGATGGGCATGGGTCAGTGTTGGGGGGATGCGAGTGAGATGGACATGGGTCAGTGTTGGGGGGATGCGAGTGAGATGGACATGGGTCAGTGTTGGGGGGATGCGAGTGAGATGGACATGGGTCAGTGTTGGGGGGATGCGAGTGAGATGGACATGGGTCAGTGTTAGGGGGATGCGAGTGAGATGGACATGTGTCAGTTTTGGGGTGATACGAGTAAGATGGACATGGGTCAGTATTGGGGGGATGCGAGTGAGATGGACATGGGTCAGTGTTGGGGGGATGCGAGGGAGATGGACATGGGTCAGTGTTGGGAGGATGCGAGTGAGGTGGACGCGTGATTGGACAGTTGTAGAAAAAAAATCTTGTTTTGCTACTTTCATGGACTTAAAATCTATTATCTAATATTAAAGTAATTTGGCACAAAATGTCAATCCTTTCTGGACTCTCTCTCTCTCTCTCTCTCTCTCTCTCTCTCTCTCTCTCTCTCTCTCTCTCTCTCTCTCTCTCTCTCTCTCTCTCTCTCTCTCTCTCTCTCTCTCTCTCTCTCTCTCTCTCTTTCTCTCTTTACCAGTCTATTCTCTATCTATACATCTGTTTCCATCTATTTCTTTGTGCCTGTGTTCTTTCAAAGCTTACTCTACTTCTGTGTTTCTATGTCAACGGTTAGAAAAAAGGCAATATTAATAAGCAATTTCAAACTATTTGTTTATATTTGTTTGTCTCTAAAACGCTTTCGAAGGGTTAAAGTGGAATTTTATTTTTTCATTTTTTTTATGTTTATTTATTTATTCATTGATTTAGTTATTATTTATCGATGAGAAATCGATCCCTTTGTTTGGATGTTACAGACCGGCGGACAGAACCATGAAAAGACTAATCTTTTTGAGGTCACATATAAATTTCGGGCAAATACATGGATCGACAGCGACTCCAAAAATCCACAATATAATTCCCAAGATAAAGTCGTATGTAAAGATACGACTGAAGCTCAAAACCCTGTGTCTTCTGTCTACCTACTGGTCAATACTTCTTTCGTTGAGATGATAGCGCTCAGCTCTGGAATTGGTGATTTGGCCCATGGTCTTTCTCTGTGGGAATCGATAGATCAAATCGTCCTCTCTCACCAGGTACTTCGTCGGCAAGTCGATACTGCCAGGAGAAAATCAAGGACAATTCGATTTCATTTTTAACTTTATTTCAACCCAATCATGTAGTACACGAATATGGGTCAAAGGTAAATTATAACAAATGACTTACACAAGAAAAAATAGTAACTTGCAGACATATTATTAGATGTTTATAGGCATACTAGTGCAGAAAAAAGTCAGCAGAAATTAATAATTATGTGAAGTTAATAATGTTACATTAAAAGACAATATACACATGATTGGATGGTTGAAAGTTGATTGAATAAGCTATTCTATTACACCTGTTAACACGTATAATTTGTGCTCAAAGACTGGAATTGGCACATTTATTGATTGGTTGCATTCTTGCTTCTCACGTTAAGCCCATAGAATTTAAGAAAAATTTTTTTTATATATTTACATATTTATTTTGTAATTTACCATATTGTTCGTATAGCGATAGTTAGATAAAGACCACCATAGCTCTCTCTTTTAAAAACTGACGAAAATATACTGTAAGATGTTTATGGCTTCCAACTCACGTAAGTGGGTGACACATGATGCGGTAGTTCCACTGCGCGTATTGCGGGATGCCGTCAGACACGTTGTAGATGGTGGTGGGCAGATAGGCAAAGTTCTCCAGCACTGATTTACTACCGGTGTAGGAGGAGAAGCGGACCTGAGATATACAAAACAAAAAAATAAAAATAAAAATGGCTCGTTTACACGGCGTTAAAATACGTAGTTGCTTTTCAATAGATTTTCATGCTTAACGTCTGTAGCGCCGGAGAAAGGACACAGTCCTGTCAAGAGCGGCATCATATAGGTAATGAATTTTCAACGCAAGCTGTTCAATTGTTCAAGAGTCCAAAGAATTCATTGCATTGGAGAAATCCAGGAAAAATATATTATGCTGCGTCTACTTTGTAAGCCACTTAAAAGGCAAAAATGGAATATTTACTTTGACAATATAAAAAGATAAGTTCGACTAAACAAAAATAGCAACAGAAATGGAAATGCACCCAAGAGGACGAAGAGATTCAAGGTCGGATCTACGAAAGAAAGGGGGGGGGGGGGGTTACTTAAGGTGTATGAGGACTATCCCCTCCCCAAAATGATACTCCAAAACAAAACAAAACCAAACAAAAAAAGGCAAAACAAATTTACGCTCACAGTTGCCACTATTTTTCTTTTCAAAATTTTATTGCGGCAAGTGCTCGTAGCTTCGCGACTTCGATGCCTGGACCGTTTATCTATTATTTTTCATGACTCTTTGATCCAGCCCAGAGATTGGTGAAGCCAAAGACGAAATAATACAAACAATGTAACGCATTAGTTAATCCAATTGTTTCCATTCATCAGAAGCTGCTTAGAGCTTGATAAAATTTATTTACCGCTTTTACTGGCCCAGTTAGGATTTGAACACCAAGTTGTCTTGTCCAAGAGCGCGCTTCTCAAAACTACAATTTATAACATCATACACAACTTCGTTTCAGGCATGGTCATGTTTCCAAATATAGCCATATGAACTAAGTGAAAGTTGCCAATTATAAAGCTGTCTGACCTTGTCCATGAGGTCAAACCAGCTGTCAGCATCGATGAAGTGACGGTCGCTCTGGAACGGCTCATCTAGTTTTTTGGTGGACAACGTCCAAGCGCCCTCCAGGTAGCAGAGCACGGGTTTGAAGAACGAGCGGTAATCACGGTGTGTTGTGCTGTGGTCCTTGAACGCCCGGAAGTACTCTCTCATTTCCTGTATCTGATCCTGTTGGAGATGGAAAGAGTAGGCACAACTAGAGTTTTAGCGGGTCTATCGGTTCGTTTGATTACTCTCAAGTCAAGCATAAATGAAATTTTTCGCGATGCTAATGCGCTTGTGAGATTAACATGTCGAAAGAATAGGGGAGACAAGACGAAAGTTATATCAAGAGGGAAAATGGACTAATTCTGTATTCATATATCTTTATCCACATAATAAGACTTCCGCAATGCTTGTCTGAAATTCATAGCTGCGCATTGATTCAAACCTACATGATAATGAACTTTAAGAAAGATCCATAAAAATATTTGGATTCCACATAATTAGCGAACTATTTTATTTAAACATAGAGAAATCGTGTTCATTAGTAAAAGCATACCTGAACGGAATGTTTTGATTTGACTGATGGAGGAACCTCAGGGAACGGAACATTCTCATAGGCATGGTAGTCTCCGCTAGTGGTGCTGGGCATGCGCAGTTTGTAGTCATTGTGTCTGGTTCGGAACTCTACTCCGTTCATAACA
>JAWDGP010007263.1:0-41865 GCA_033675545.1 Elysia crispata | reverse complement strand
GTCATCCCTTCTGTCCGATCTCATCTTCGTCGGGATATGACAAACGGGTTGTTGGTCTCTCATTTTTTTTTAACTTACTCTTTGTCTTCTCTTTTAATTTCCACTTCTAAATCACAATATTTTATACAACCCGTTCTTAAATAGAGAAAAGACCAAGAGATTATTTATCTCCACACGCGTATTATCTTTTTTTGCTATTTGATTCTGAGGTATTGTCAGTTCACTGTCTTAATTTCCCTCTTGGGTTATGCTACCTAAAAAGCGCTTCTGCTGTGTAGTGGATCACTGAATTTAAAAGGAAAAAACTGGCGCTAAATGGAAGGAGCTATCAAAGTACCTTAAAGGTTGAAAGGTTTAAAAAAAGACAGGCTTTAAAAGCAACACTATCAAAAATTCTTGCAATTAAAGTGCCATAACCGGAAACGCCTAACTTATCCCTCCCCTCTATCTCTCTCTTTCTCTCTCTGTCACTTCCTCTGTCTCTCTCCCTCTCTTCCTCTATTTCTCCCTCTCTCTTTCTTTGTGCCATATTTGTTTTTGGCAAAATACTCTTAAAAAAGTTGATAATAATCAGCTTATATTTAAGAAACTTATATTAAAGAAATATATTGCCTGCCTGTTAGATTCCTCACCGTACTTACTATTTAAAAAATTTTATTCTTAAATCAAACAACTTAAAACTTTGAATTAAGTGCCTCAATCTTAAAATTATTTTTTTTCAAAAATCAAGTGAAAAATGTCTTTAAATGGTTTTTATAAGATATAGGATGTTCATTATCAGAGAGACATGGCGCCAACTTGCTCACGATAAGCCTCACATTAAAAATAGTGGCAATTAGCTTCACTAGTAATAAATTGCTTAGAGTAAATTTTTCTTCACCAAAAGAACTACATGTGTTTGTTATATCCGTCTCCGAACCACAGGTTCTACATTATATCCATGGTCCCATGGTGACGACTCCAGACGGATTTTTAATGATGACAATCCTGCAGGGATAACTCTATAGCTAAAATGAGGTTTGTGGACCAAACCATAGTTTTTGATCATAAAGGTTTGTTGTCACTAATTTAAAAGTGTATGGCCACAATGCTCTTCGCATCGCGCAAAATATGCACACATGTATACATACACATATTCATATACAGTATGAAGACGTTGAGAAAGATCAGGAAAAGAGAAAACTAAGAGACATATCTGCAAGTCAAAGAAATTATCAGTAAATATAATGAAAAGGGGAGAAATATAAACAATGTTTAGAGGAGGTTTTGTCTTCTTTTTTCAGAGACAAACACTCGTAAGAAAATAAAAGGAAAAGAAAATTACAAATGAAATCTTTTATAACATATCGCTAGTTGTATGCAATTGTTTTTTGTTTTTTTTTATAAATGTCAAAATTTGAAATTTAAGGATTAAGGAAAAAAATGAGAATAAGAGAGTAAGAGTTATGGAAGAGTTTAAAGGAGAAGTTAAGATGGGCAGTTAATTACAAAGCGTGAGAGAGAATGGCTGAGGTAGCGAGTGAGTGATTAGAGCCAAGGGGATTAAATTAAAAGAGAGCGAGACAGTGAGTTAGTATATGGAGAGATGGGTGAGTCGTTGAATGACTTAGTGAGAGGGAAACGAGTGAGTGAGAGCAATAGAAAGAAAGCGGGACTTTGAGTGAAGGAGTGAGACAGAGAGCTCGTCAGAAAGTTTAAAAGTGATAGAAGGGCAATGTGCAGGTCATGTTGTTAATGGTAGTCATCCATTCATTGAGTAAAATTGCTTTTTAGTCGATCATTTATGCAAACTTATGATTATTTAAATACAATCTAATTCTGTATCAAATCTTTTATTTATTATTTATTTCAGTTTGGTAGTAACAATTCCTGTTGTAAACTCACAAAGTCTCAATATTTCAAAATTTATGGCTAACTCTAACACGAACTAGGTTCAACATGCTGCAGATCAAACATCTCTGCTCATATTGTTTGTTGTTTTGTTTTGTTTTTCATTTTACATTCGGTTCTCTCTCTACTCATACCTTCAGATCAATGATATTTTTGTTGTTATTCTATGTATGATAGACATGTTTTCTTTTCAAACAAAGAAAGGAATGACTTGTTAATATTTTAAGTACTATTTGCAGAATAAAATCATATCATGGGTTTATATTATCTTCTTTGCTAATTTGTATTTTCATCTCAAAGAATAATACACAGATAATGATTATTCTGATATAGGAACAAAAAAATTGCCTTTTATTCCTGCATTTTCAATCATATATTGCCGCTTTCCATGTAACTATTCACATGGTAAATCTTCAGCATTTTTGAATGTTGAACTATTTTCAAAGAATAAGAAAAAAGTTTTGGGTTTTGTCTTCTCGCGCCTGCATATATCTTGTTCGCGCTTGGGTTTTTTGTTACTATTTGATCCTTGATTGTTTTCTCGATTACCGTCATTGGAAGGTTCATCTTTGTCGTTTTGATTTTGATTTTTAATGAACACTTCTTGTTCATAACAGATCAGAAAAACTAAATTCACCTTATTTTGTTTTTGGTAACCAGCTTGCGGAAACATTTTTTGGTCAATATTGATGTTGAAGTTGGATTCAAGTCACTTGTCAGTCAATTAACTTGTGGCCATGTGACATGTTGAAGTATCTCTACCTATTATTGCTTTCTATGTCTCTTAGACACCAGCTTTAGAGTGTTTATGCTAGTCACAGTTAGTTGAGTTTGTACATTTCCATGTGATTTTCAGAAATGTCACAGATCAGATTTTTGTAGCATTTGTGATCAAAGTCGGAAAAGTCGGATTTCGGTCCAATTTTAGGGGAATTGTCTCTATCCGCGGAAAATTTCGTTCTCCTGCTTGGTAACCAGTCATGTTTAAACGCATCTCTGAGCCGATATCCTACGTACTAAGAGACAGAAAGAGAGAGAAGAGAAAGAAAGCAGAGCTATTGATATAGTAAGGCCTAGTTGAACACAGCACGCGGAAGATTAAAAACGAGCATTACTAAAAGGTACCAATAGAATGGAGATATCAAGGACCGACTGATCATACTGTATATTTGGCTTGAAGAAATCTTGAAGGACAGCCGGATTGAATTGCCGCAAGCTGCATTCTACCCTTCAAGACGGGTGACCTTAGGACAGGAAATGGATTTTAGCTCCATTCGGAACATAACAAAATCTAAAATGTCAAACTATACATTTAATCAGCCAGGTTTGATTTTAGCGCACTTAAATACCCATGGATACATCAGATTTTGCAATTATTAGTATATTTACAAAAACAACAAAAAAAATACGGGCTAGTACAAAAATAATGCTGATTTGTCTACTCAAAAATACTCTTTAAATATATGTATGTCATGTCACAACTGAGGCAAGTACCATTCCTATTTGTTATTGTGGGGCACTTGTTGTTACAGTAAAGGAATTGGAATACGATTTGTTGTGACTGTGAACATAGCAAGTTGTGTTGATGAGCTTTTATTTTCTTTGCTCGGCATGTCCAAAATATGTCAGACAAGATCAGTTGTGTATGGTTAGTCGGAAGGTTTACAAATTGTTGGCCTTAGCTGCTCGATCTAAATGTCTAGGCTTAGCACATACTCAATCAATAGTGTTAGAGATTAGGCAAGTGTTACTTTGAGACCCACAGGCTAAATAGCGACAGTGGAGACTGAGGCAATTTTAGCTCTAGGTTTTTTTAACAAAACATACATCGTCGGAAAATAAGGGGAAAAGGTCCTAAGTGTCCAATATTCTACTGAAAAACTCCACGACCTAGGGATTTCAAAATCAAATTCAATGTTTTCTATTCATTCGATGGAGGTAAACCACGTTCGTCAAATTTAAATTCAACTGACTCGAGCTCTAAACAACATTAATCCTCAAAATTGCATGTGACAATCATTATTTTTCTGCTGAAATCAAGTGGGTTTTGTATGTTGTATGGAATCAAAGCAATCTTAGATTATGTCATATTTGTTTTTTACATGTTATTGTGTTAGGTTTTGTTTTGGGAAATACTGGAAACCCAACTTTAATTTTTGCAATTGTAGCAACATTTTATAATCTTAGCTTCTGTATTAGTTTGTAGCTCTTTCCATTTCGCATATATATATATGTGATTTCTTCCAATATTTTTGGGACTTTAAATTATATTCGATCTATTTTTTATTTATAGAAACAGATCGCCAAATCCAATGTCGTTTCCCCTTTTTAAACTTGTATTTTCACAATGGACACAAACTTTGTATGAAAGAAAAAAAAAACCTCTCGAGCAAAGTAATTGAAATATATTTGATGACCTATTCAGGGATCGTTTTAAAATTAATCAAAATCAATAGAAACTCAACTATGATAGCATTTGGAAATAGATTCTCTCTGTTTATTCTTCTTTACATTGTTTACTAAGGCGTATTGTGCACTCTGATGAAACTAATGTCCTTTTTTCCATTTTTTTTTCAAAGATATTTGAATTGCGTTCTTGTTTTTTTTTCCTTGCAAACAGTAATTTGTTTTGGTAAGATCTTAAAATGATAGATGCCGTTTTGTTTATTTTTTTTAACATAACAGGCATACACATATCCTAAGAAATGTTGAATTTTTCTGGTGAGCCGGACATTTTTTTTTTTAACTTTTGTATTTTCTACTGTGCAATTTGTTATGGTTATTAATGTCACGATAGTGAAGAAGTACAAAAAAAAGTCACAAGTCACGATAGTACCATATGATTGAAATAAAGAGACGTAAGTCCACTGTAAAATCAGTGCTTTCTTTATTACACAAAGAAAAAATATTCCAACTAATGTAGGTCACATCACCATAGGATATTGATACAGTTCAGTCCATCGTGTTCTCAGATTTTACAGTTAATAATTTCGCACACAGTAAACAATACATTTCTGGAATTAAGCACAGTAGTATAATGGTAAACAGTTCGTGTCTCCAGGACTCGTGCTCTATATGGTAATGTATAATCAATAATGACTTAGAATATGATAATTATAGCTTTCCACTTTCTTTAAACGAAATTAGAATTGGGATACATTTTACATAGCTGTGGAAAATCTATCGTCAATGATTTCTTAGATCTCTCGACTGGAAGATAACTTAGAGTGAGATTGATGCTATCTCTAATAGGAGGGAAATATTCCGAGCAGTGTAGAGCTCAAAGCTACCAAAGAGCTAGCACTATGACAGTCTCCTCTGTCTCTAAATCTTACTGTCTTCCTCGAGAGCTATAGGTCCACTGACTAAGTTTTCCGTCTCAACTTTTCATGAGGACTATTGAATATCTTCTCACTCCGCTTAGCTCGTATATGATTGGCTGCTATCTTCACAACAAACAAACAACGAAACAGTGTTCAGTCGTCATATGACTTCGGATTAGGATTCAAATAAGTATCTAGTTCAGCAGATTATGTGATTAAAATACAATCTATAATACCGTTATGCATACATGATTTATTACATGTACCGACCATGACAACCAACATCTTACTTCTTAACTGCTAAGTTTTTGGTTTTCAATTCTTATTCACAGTTGAACAGATTGAAAATCATCCAATAGCAGTCGCTTCCAGCAGTGATGGATCTCTCATTGTTTCAGACTCAGACAATCGCACACTCCATGTCATAAGCCGAGATGGTGTCTGGATAAAAAAACTCTGGACCCATCCTGGCGGTGAGGACACATATGATGGCCTGTTATCTGTGTCTTTGATGGAGCAGACTTGTGTGTGCTGCACTCGTAGAGGATCTGTTTTTGTTATGGATGTTTCTTCTTAAGTGGAAATATCTGATTTCGTCAGTTTATGTATCAGTTTTGAAGCACATTTTTTTATACAAAGAGTTTGAAAAAACAATTTTAGTGTTGTTATTATTGTTAATGAATTTTATTCGGTGAAGTTTGCATTGAATTTTTTTTTGTCATTTGTATCTCAAAATGTGTTGTTTTCTTAATTAATGGATATACTTATGTATTATTCATAACATATAGAGATTTATTTATACAAAATACCAAAATCATAATGCTAGAAAAAATACCATCCATTCTCATAATTTAAGAAAAAAATTAAAATTACAAAAATATAATTGAATGAAAATGGAATAATCAACTTTTGAAATAGAGGTCAGTATAGGTAAATTTAAATGTCTTGTATGATAGTATTTTGCAAATAGAATAAGAATTTAAACATCTACAATTGATAAAGCGGTTTACCCCCCTGCATTCATTTGCGTTTCTTTCTAATATATGCTCCTTTGAACAAATGAACAAAAAATATCTACAAATTTGGTATGTAGATGAGCTTACATTTTAGAGATCAAATTTTGATGGCAGATGCTAGGACTGGAACATTCTACTTTCTTTCCACGATCGAGTGAATGTCTACAACACGAGCCATGTATGTCTCGAGGCAATTCTGCCAAGGGCTAAAACTGTAATCAGCAAAAAAGATGATAAAACAAATAATATGTTCGGAGAAAAAGGTTTTACTGTTCCTTGAAAGAGGAGAACGAAATACAGCATGAGTGGACTTAAATATACATCTCAACTAGTTTCCGTAAAGAAAATTTCATTGTTATATTCTTAAAAAAGTGTGGTAGTCAAATATTCAACGACCTTCAACGTCGATGAAAGCTATCCAATATTGTAATATATGTAAAACAGTTTAAATGGAAGAATTATAAGAAAATAATGCAAATGTTTTTGACGCGTGAATGGTTAGAGAGAAATTGAATTAGATGTAGTTGTAGGTCTTAAACTAATGGAAGGGTCAGTGAGCATAATGCTGAAGATAGGTAGAAAAGGAGAAATATCACTTTGGAAAGTACAGTCCTGTCTGAAAACGATGGCAGAATAAATTCTGGGAGCCATGTCTATGAAAAAGGACTTTGCTAGAGTTATTTACAACAGAATCTGATAATCATGGGACTGTTGGCTATACTCATATCAATCTTAATGTATTTGTCATGATTTACTTCTGATTTTCAGAAGGTTCTGTAGTTAGTTATCAATTTTTTGAACTTTCTTTGAGAATGTTAGAATCCTATTTACAGCAAGATCCCAATTATCAAAGAACTGTTTAACTATATCAATCTGAAAGAGTTAATCATGATTTATCTCTGATTTCTAGAAGGTTCTGTAGTTATTTATTAATTTTTTGAACTTCGCTCCCTGTTTTTTATTTATTAAATGGATTAAGTTGGATACAATAGAATTTCACCAGTCAAAGTAGATATTTCACCATAACAAGTCTTTTTTGAGGCCTAAAAGTGATACGTTTATAACATTGGCAATATAGAATTTAATATCCTGTAAATTCAAGACCAGTTAATAGTGATATACCTACATATGTTATGCAATGCCTTTAGTTTATTCCACCTTATAGAGACAATTAAGTTGACTGGATGGTGAATTATTGGATTATGTTTAGTCATGGTTGAAAACAGCGAAATAAGATTTTAGACGGACTACTAAGGTGGCTTAATGTAGGACCAGTAAAAGATGCTTTGGAAAGAACGGGGGATCCAGATGTATGGAAGGTCATGATGGCCGAAGCTGAAGAGCAGGGTACTTGATTGATTGATTGATAGGGAGAATTGCATTAGTTAAAACGATGAAGTGTGAATATCAAAAAGGATAAAGAATATGCATCTAAGTCAAAGAACAAGAAGCCTTGGGGAAAAGTATACAAATTTCCCGCCAAAGCAGACAGAACTAGCTCTGCTTCCTTAAAGTTTGATAATGTCTAAAAGACGTATCTTTGTAACCATCTTCTGTGCTACATGCCAGTCACAAAGTTTATGGGCTTATCGTCTTAATTTTCTCATAGCGATGTGTCAATATCATCTTGATCAACTTAAGTTATATGTCCATAAAATGTTCAACATATTCCCGTATGTATCCTTACTTGTATTATCTGTAACAAAATTTAATGGAAAACATATTTAATGCAGCAATGACGAAAATGAAATGTCAAAATTTTTAAATATATCAAGTCTAAAATACATAAAGTACATGCTGTGCAGATTAGATGCATATCAACTAACAAAGCATTATTTCTTTTGCCTGAGAATAATTGTATTAATATGTTCTTTTAAAGTTAACTAAAAAGCAAAAGACACAGAATATTGTTTTTGGTATCCTATTTATCGTTCACTATTCAAGAGAGTTCCATGCATTATCATTATCTTGTTTTCGATACAAAAAAATGATTTTATTTACCATAGTTATATTTACACCTCTAGAGATATCGGGAACTTAAACAATTCAAACTGGGATCGGTTTCCATCAAACTAAGGAATTTGAGACATGAAAATAATGTGCATTGTTTTTATTCTGTTTTTATGAAATATAGATCTATAATAATTCTTTTGACATTACTTTTTTATAAATTAAAAGAGGATGCTTTTGCTAATATAAATCATAAGGCTTACTTTAAAAAAAAGTTAAATTAGTGCTGCTGCATTTTATGTTTCTCAGACTAAGTTGCATTATTTTGTTAGAAAAGTTGTTTTTTTCTTGATAAAACTAACCCTATTATGTGCGTATTTTTTGTAATGATATTTATAGATTTTTTTTAACCGTGCACCTATGGTGGAGAAATTTTGATTTAAATGATTTCAGAGAGCAGATCATACATCGTTTTAGATCAGACTTTAATGGTGTATTGAATCTCTTCGAAAAAAAAGTTCTTTGCAATGTTAAAATTTACCATGAGTTCATTGTTTGAATAGTAGAGATAAACACATTCCATTTTGCCTTTCATTGTATTGTTTATTATAATGTAATCTTAATACATGATTGTGTAATTGCGATACTTATATCACTAAGTCTCAATTTCGCATTATACTCAGAATGCATGAATGTCATCTAATTTTATCTTGGAATTTGAAAACATATGAGAATATCTCAATGCTTACTAGATATTTAAAATCATCTTTCTAGGTAAATATGTGAAACTCTTCGGATACATTTCCCAAATGGTTTCAAACGCATTTGGATTTCTAACTGCCATTATCAAATAGACACCTTGAAACGGTTGTAAAAAAGACTCATTTTTAATGTGTCAGGTTTTTGAAAGTTCTTTTTTGTGTAGAATATAGAATGTTTAAAAGTATGAGTACTTAGAAATGTCTTTTTTCTAATAGTAGTCTTATATAAATTTTGATTTGAAGTTATGACTGGTAATCAGGAGCGCACGTAAATTCATTTATATGACAGATTATGCTACTCTAAGTACACACAAGAAAGCATTTACACGTAATTATTCAAGCTACACCCCATATTTAATACTGTTTTTTTTCTCTTAATTTTCTTTTGAATTTGAGACCATCCGTTTCGTTGTTTTATCTTTCAACAGTTACCTAATATTGTTGGCTCTTATTTTTGTCTAAATTTCAAACGCCAAATACTATGTACATTTTTGGTAGTCCATATCAGTTGGACTCCGGCAGATCAAAATAAAATCCTTGGCACCATGTTTTCTTCAAAACTAACTGTTTTCTACTGTTCATAGAAATTATTGTAAACATTGCATACTATGTTTTGACACTATCAGGATTTGTACACCAAACTTACGGGTGTTTAGAGAACCTAATTGTTTATTTTTATGGGTTTGTGGTTCTCTCGTAGAAAAAAAGGTCATTCTTTTGTTTAGAAAAAAAAATTCTGTTCAAGAATGCTTCCCAGATTCATCTCCAACATTGGAGGGCCTCAATTTTTTTTTTCTTTCTAATAAGGAAAAACGGTCATGCTGTATTTACTGAACTAACATAATGTATATAGGAGAGATTGAAAAAATTTCTAACTCTGTTTCTGGTCTAACTGTTTCCTTTTTTTTTCAACTTAAACCTGCTGTAGTTATTAAACCTGATTGTAGGATATGTTTAGAAATACAAATTATGCAAACAGAATAACGCACAAATGTACATGACCCATTCCATTCCACTTCGTCTCTCGATCCAGGGCATTTCTTTTATCTCTGTCCTCCCCCCCTCCCCCCCCCCTCCGAATTGATTTACAGGGAAGGGAAAGAAAGTAGAGCAAAACATATACAGGTATGCACTGTTGGGTCAGCTCTGTGATCAAATGCCGCCAATTAGCTCAGTTTGTGAGGCCAAGTACTAAAATATCGAGATCTGTGATTTAATATTTGGTTTGGTCATCTTACAAAAGTGTAGGATCTCATCTAAATAGCTTGACATAAAGTTTGAGATTCGTTAAGAAACTTAGGCACAATTGGTGAAATTAAGATTGAGTGATTTTATGTGGATATATACACATAAAAAATGGTATGTCACGGGACGGAGAATTAAAGCAGGCACAGGAATTGGGTGAAACTTTTGAACGGGTAAAAAATCACAAAGTAGTATATTTATGAAAATTATTTTTTTTCATTCATTAAACTGTCAAGGGTATGAACGTCGCCAGAACCAAAGTGCTTAGATTTTTCCATTATTCCCACTAATATTTTATACTACATTTAAATAATTCTTAGTGCAGGACATGCATTCTTCAAGATACAAAATTTATATAGACAAAATATTAACAGCCATGAGTTGCTAACCTTGAGGCAAACGAGAGAATGATTGTCTAAATGATCTGCAAACCTTTTAAGGTTGATGAAACTTTGTTGATCAAACTCGCAAGAACACAGTTTTATGTGAGGAAAAAAAAGCTTACTTTGGTTAAAAGTCACCAGTTGTTTTTAAACTACACTTACATGATCTAAAACCATAAACATCTCATACCCAGAAAGCAGCTTTCCCTAGAGCTAGAGAAAACTAATGACAATGTAGATGACTGTGGTATTAAATCAAAGCCATATAAATCTTAGCCCGTCCCAGACATTTTCTCTCTGACTACTTCTCGCTCTCTTTCCTTTTATCTTTCAAATTATAAGGATGTGTTTCGAACAAAATGGCCGACAAACTATGCTTATTGTTTTCTGATTCTACGAAGGAGCTTTAAATCTGCGGCTGCCTTTCAAGACACTTCCGTGTCTCATCTTTGCCTTGCATGAGACTTTAAGCATTTCCTCTCTCGGTTGGTTCTGTTTTAAATATTTTTGATACATTTTTTAACTTTCTGTCTGTTGTCATCATGACTCATTCTTTCTCAATACCCATATTTCCCTATTTTTTTACGATTTCTGCTCCTTCCTTTTTCACATTAACTATATTTCTCTTTCTCCCTTTCTTTTATTTCTTTATCTTTTTTCTCTCCATTTTGACATATTTTATATCTATATGTAATTGTCTATGTAAGTGCATTACTCACGCTTTCTTTTTTACTGTCTTCTCTTCCTAGTTCACCTCTTTCACACTGTCTCTCTGTCTGTATCTCTCTCTCTCTCTCTTACTCTCTATCTCTCTCCCTTTTTATTTGCCCCTTTTCTCTCACTTTAGATACATTTTTTTTATCTTTCCGTCTCTATCTATGTCAGTTAATTTATCACTATTTCTCTCTTAGTGTGTGTCAATATTACTTTCTTCTATTTCACTCTCTCACTTCTTTGTCTCTGTTCTTTGGTTTGGAATATTTTTTTTTATCTTTATGTTTCTGTCAATGTCAGTATATCACTCACTCTCTCTCTATGAACCAGTGTATCGCTATTTATTTCTTTTTTCAATTTCTTTCATTATTACGCTTTCTCTCTCTGATTCTCTGTCTGTCTGTCTGTCTGTCTGTCTGTCTCTCTCTCTCTCTCTCTCTCTCTCTCTCTCTCTCTCTCTCTCTCTCTCTCTCTCTCTCTGTATCTCTTTGTATCTCTGTCACTTAGTCTCTGTGTGACTATTTTTTTTCCTCTAGGATCAACGAAATGAAAAGTGAAGGAAAAAAGAAAGCTTCGCCTTGAGATCTGATAACTTTTTTTTTATGATCGATTTACAAAAGACATACGCTAATGAAAAAAATAGTTAAATGCTTTAGAACGATATCAATATCCCTGGTAAACCGAATTTCATTCTGCTATACTCGTTGAGAAGTTGAATTTGTTAGTATAAACGTGGCAAGAGGCAGGCAAGGTCTGAAGGAAAAAAAAACCCTCAGGCGTGCTGACAAACTGAACAAACTCATTTCAAGTTAAAAATTATGGCATAGAGTTACATATTTTTGAACCCATACAAGGTTTTAACTGATTTTCTTTAAAATTTTATAGATACATATATATATATATATATATATATATATATATATTTCAGAGCTGAAACCCTTCACCCCCTGCAATCTAATGACATTTCTCCCCTTGTGGGGAATTGAATATCTTCCTTTATAGGGAGAAGTAGTTTTGTTTGTTTTTTTTTAATTTTGAAAGGGGAATTATCCATTAAATATGCATCACCCTTCTTTTCATTTGTTATCTTTCACAGGAGAGAAATTTTACATACTTTTCCCTTATTCCACCAAAGCACTGTCCACTGGTGACTTGGACATCATATTGCCTCGATGAGACTGTAATTAAATAGAGGAAAACTATTTCATAATAAACTGACATAGGCAGACACATAAAGGTAAAGTTAATTTATCAAAAGTATGATAAGAGGGGCAAAGAAGAAAGAGAAAGCGGACGTAAAGATAAAAAATATTAATAAATAAAAGAAGAGGCGCTAAGAGGATATAAAGTACATGAAAGAGAAAGATAGAGAGAGAGGGCAAGAGATAGAGAGAGAGAGAGAGAGAAGATTGAGAGGGCGTGGAATGGAAATAAACTCAGAAAAAGAAAGAGTCGCAAAGAAAACAAAAAAAGAGCGACGGAGCAGGAGAGAGAGAGAGAGAGAGAGAGAGAGAGAGAGAGAGAGAGAGAGAGATTAAAAATAGGAAGAATCAGAAAAAGATTAAATCAATAGCGACACATGGTGACAGGGGAACACTGATTAATAGGCTGATTTAAAAAAATATTCAAAAATGATAGAAAATGCGCAAATAAGAGCAAGAGAGAGAGAGAGAGAGAGAGAGAGAGAGAGAGAGAGAGAGAGAGAGAGAGAGAGAGAGAGAGAGAGAGTGAGAGATAAACAGATAAAGAGAAACAGTGAGCTATAAGGAGACATACACAGAGATCTAAACAAAATAGAACAAAACTCATAGAACAGAAGTAGACAGAGAGAGAGAGAATGAGAGAGAGAGAGAGAGGAAGAGAGAGAGAGTGAGAGATAAACAGATAAAGAGAAACAGTGAGTTGTAAGTAGACATACACAGAGATCTAAACAAAATAGAACAAAACTCATAGAACAGAAGTAGACAGAGAGAGAGAGAGAATGAGAGAGAGAGAGAGAGAGAGAGGGAGAGACAGAGAGAGAGAAAGAGAGAGACAGACAGACAGACATACAGACAGAGATGTATGAGGACGAGGTAAGAGGGACAGATTCTGATGAAGGAGACAGAGTGTGAAGAGGAAAACTTTGAAGAGAAAAAAGAAAAAGCACACGAGTTAATCATCTATCAAGCGCATGAACTGTTTAAAAATTTGTAGACAAACAAACGACAACTCAAGTTATAAAGAAGATAGACGGACAGGTGGAGATAGAGAAAGAAAAAGGAAAGAGAGAGAGAGAGAGAGAGAGAGAGAGAGAGAAGGAGTGATCGGAGGAAAAACGAACCAAAAAAGACAGAAAGGAATAATCCCACTGGATAAGATAGAAATAGTGAATTATAGACCGAAATAGACAGGGACGGAAGGAAAAAATGTATCGGAAGTGAGAGACAGATAGATAGACAGAGAGAAAGAGAGAGAAAGAGAGAGAGAGAGAGAGAGAGTGAGAGAGAGAGACGGACCGACATACAGACAGACAGACAAAGACAGACATACCAACAGACAGACAGAGATGTAGGAGGAATAGTAAGAGGGAGAGATACTGATGAAGGAGACAAAGTGTGAAAGAGAAAAACGTGGAAGAGAGAAAAGAAAAAGCACACAAGTTAATCATTTATCAAGCGCATCAACTCTTTACAATACATGTTGAAAATTAACGACAACTCTTGTATAAAAATTATTAAAAGTAAAAACATAAAAAATGCGTCTTTTTCGTATGCTTGTCTCGTAAGTTATAAAAAGTTTTGAATGATAAAGTTGTTGAATACACATAGATCTTTTTATTCAAGTAGAAAAATTATCAGACAAATTTAAAATAATGATCTCAATCATGATTTTATTCAAAGATATTAAACTGTTCGGGCAAAGTGATTCGTATTATCTAGTCCAGGTTTACTTCCCCACCCCCACCCCAGGGTTTAGCTTCCCCCCCCCTCTTTTTTATCCTCCCCCAAAGGACGCACTATGTAGCAAAGAGGAAAAGCAGAGAAAGACAAATAGAGATTGAAACACGATCATGTCGGCCGACGCATAAGAAAATATAAGACGAGCAATGAATAAACAAAACGCCGATGAGAAAGAAATCAAAGTAATAGTGACACACAGTTAGAAAGTAACACGGACTAATATACTGATCAAGATGAGATAGATAGAAACAGATGAAATGACGAGAAAAGAGGCCCTACAGTTAGAGAAGAGAGCACAAGCAGGGAAGGAGGTGTAAGGAGGACCAGAAAGGAAAGAGATACACCAGACACTGAAAATGAACCTGAAGCTAAACGGAAAAAAGAGGAAAAAATGGTTCCCGAGCATGAAGAAAACAGCCTGAAAAATTTAAAAATAGACATAAATAGAGAAAGTGATAGTGAGGAAGAAGAAGAAAGCCAAGATAAACTAAGTAACTCCGAAGAAGAAACAACAATAGAACTTTGAAATAAAGAAACAAATCACTTAAGAACGTAACCATGGCATGAAGAATTTAGCTTTAAATTAAAAAAAAGAGAGAGAGAAACAAATCAAGGGATCCAATGAATATTCAAAATGGCGAGAATAATGACATTAAATATTAGGGGGTGAAAAAGAAAGAGAACCACTTAATCAAGCTCATTAGAGGCAACAAATTAGACGTGCTGCTGCTACAGGAAACATATATAACAACAGACTATGAGTCACAACAACTACTAGAGAAATTAGGGCTGAGACAAGGACATTTCAATAAAGGAACCATAAATAGCAGTGGAAAAGCAATAATAATATGCAGCGATGCTTTCGAAATTGTGGAGAAAGAAGAAGACGGCATAGGGAAGACAAGCTACACCAGAATAAAAAACAAGGAAAATGACCATTACCTCATTATTAATACATACAGCCCTCTCCAAAAGACAAAACAGCAGAGATCATACTTTGAAAAAATTCTAAACCATACCACACAAATGAATAAACAAAAACACCCAATCATATGGGGAGGAGATTTCAATAACGAACATGGTGACAGAGACAAGGACGCAGCAGAAATGAAAAATACTGTAGAAACACTAGATCTTACACCAACATTAGATCAAATAAAGGGTGAAAACAGAACACATACTTTCAAACAAAGGAACTCCAGATGGAGAAAAAGACTACTTGACAGATTTTATATATCCAACACCTTCAATGTGTATGAAATAGAACATATAAAAACAGCAGTGAATAGATTAGAATGGAAGACGGATTCATATACTGATTTAGATGCCAACACAAGGTTTACCAAAAAATATTCAGAAAAGAGAGAAGAGGCACACAGATGAGAGAGGAAGAAAGAGATAGGGAGATAGAGACAAAGAAAGAAAGACAGCAAGAGAGAGAGTGAGAGAGAGCGTGTAAAGGATAAAACCCGCAAACAGAAAGAAATAGTGAGACACAGGTATAGAGATACAGTGAGCTATATATAAACATGGACAGAGGCTTAAACAAAATATATCAAGTTTTATAGACCAGTGAGAGAGAGAGAGAGAGAGAGAGAGAGAGAGAGAGAGAGAGAGAGAGAGAGAGAGAGAGAGAGAGGGTGAAGGAGAGAGAGAAAACAAAAGAGGAATAACAAGAACGAAGTAGAAGAAATAGCGACACGCAGTTACAAAGGAAGACGGATTAATATACTGATTTAGATGCGGACAAAGCGTTTACAAAAAAATATTCGTAACAGATAGAACAGAGAGAGAGAGAGAGAGAGAGAGAGAGAGAGAGAGAGAGAGAGAGAGAGAGAGAGAGAGAGAGAGAGAAGGAGAGATCGGAAGAGGTCGAACCAAAAAAGATAGAAAGAAATAGCCCCTCTGGGTAACATAGAAATACTGAATTATAGACCGAAATAGACAGAGACAGAAAGAACAAAAAATATATCGGAAATGAGAGAAATAGATAGAGAGAGATAGAGAGAAAGAGACAGACAGACAGACATACAGACAAAGACAGACAGATATGCAGACAGACAGACAGATGTATAAGACGACGAGGTAACAGGGAGAGATACTGATAAAGGAGACAAAGTCTGAAAGAGGAAAACCTGGAAGAGAGGAAAGAAAAAGCACACGAGTAAGTCATTTATGAAGCGCATCAACTCTTTACAATCCGTGTAGAAAATTAACGACAACTCATGTATAAAAATTATTAAAAGGAAAAACGTAAAAAATGATTCTTTTTCGTATGCCTGTGACATAAGATGTATTAAGTTTTTACAGATGAAGTTGTTGAATAAACATAAATCTTTTATTCAAGTAGAAAAACTATTAGACAAATTTAAAATAATGATTTCAATCATGATTTTATTCAAAGACATTAAACTGTTTGGGCAAAATGATTCGTATAATCTACTCCAAGTTTAGCTCCCCCACCCCCCTCCCCTCTCCCCCCTTTTTTATCTTCCTCCAAAAAAATCCCAAAATATAACTAAGAAAAAAAAGCAGTAGAGACAGATTCGTAGAGATTGAAACACAATCATGTCGGCCGACGCATAAGAAAATATAAGACGAGCAATGAATAAATAAAACGCTGATCAGAAAGAAATAAAAGAAAAAGCCACACATAGTTAGAAAGGAACACGGACTATTATACTGATTGTGATGTAGACACAAGGTTTACAAAATTCATAATAGAGGTAGAAGAGGCACACAGGAATGAGAGAGAGAGAGAGAGAGAGAGAGAGAGAGAGAGAGAGAGAGAGAGAGAGAGAGAGAGAGAGAGAGATAGAGAGAGAGAAGGCAAGTGGAATTGAAGTAGACAGAGGGCCAAAAAGATGAAACACAGGGAGGCAGAAGGAGGGATAGTGTGAAAGTTGAAGAGTCAGAATTCGAAGAAAGAAATAGCGACACAGAGTACCACATAGTAATTTAGAAAGAAAGAAAGACTAATGAACTGCCTTGGACATATCCAATGAAAATAAAATTGAAAAAAATATTCGAAAATGACAGTATAGAGGCAAGGAACAGACACATAGATATGGAGATAGGTAGACGATAGAGAGATTAAGAGAGAGAGAGAGAGAGAGAGAGAGAGAGAGAGAGAGAGAGAGAGAGAGAGAGAGAGAGAGAGAAATTGAAAGGACGTGCAATGGAAATAACCCTGAAAAGGAAAGAGTCGCAAAGAAAAGAAAAAGTAAAGAGCGACGGAGCAGGAGAGAGAGAGAGAGAGAGAGAGAGAGAGAGAGAGAGAGAGAGACGGGGGGGGGGGGGAGACAGTAACAGACAGAGAGAGAGTAAAAGAGACAGAAAGACAGACAGAGAGAAGAGCAAATTAAGGGAAGTAAAGTGAAAAAAAGAAAGAAAGAAAGTCGCTCGGGTATACAGAAATAATGGACTAATACAGACAAAGTGACAGATCATGAGAAAGAAAGAAAGAAAGAAAGAAAGAAAGAGAGAGGGAGAGAGAGAGAAGGAGGGAGACAGTAACAGAGAGAGAGAGAAGGAGGGAGACAGTAACTGAGGGAGAGAGGAGCGTATTAAGGGAAGTAAAGTGAAAAAAAGAAAGAAAGAAGGTCGCTCGGGTATATAGAAAGAATGAACTAATACAAAGTGACAGATCATGAGAAAGAAAGAAATAGAGAGGGAAGGAGAAAGAGAGAGAGAGAGAGAGAGAGAGAGAGAGAGAGAGAGAGAGAGAGAGAGAGAGAGAGAGAGAGAGAAGGCAAGTGGAAGTGAAGGAGACAGAGGTCCAAAGAGTTCAAACAGAGGGAGGCAGGAGGAACAGTGTGATAGAGGAAGAATCAGAAATAGAAGAAAGAAATAGCGACACATAGTTTTTTTAGAAAGAAAGACTAATGAACTGCTATGGACATATCCAATAAAAATAAAATTAAAAAAAAAAAATTCGAAAATGACAGGATAGAGGCAAGGAACAGACAAATGCATATAAAGATAGATAGACGGATAGAGAGATTAAGAGACAGACAGACAGACAGACAGACAGACATAGAAAGATTGAGAGAGCGTGGAAGGGAAATAACCCGAAAAAAGGAAGAGTCGCATAACCACGGACGAGGCAAAGGAAAAATAAACAAACACACAGGTGTGTTGACAAACTGAACAAACTCATCCCTAGATACAAAGGGCAGCTATTTCAAGTTAATCAGTTATGGTATAGAGTTACGTATCATACACGGTTTTAACTGATTTTCTTGAAAAATAAAACACCGGGATGTGCACTTGTGTTTCTGTAAATAGTGTGAAACAAGGTTTAAAAAGAGACAGGCACACCACTTTATAACTACGGGACTGAAAAAAGAAACAATACAAGTATATATTAAACATAAAAACGTTTCGCCTTTATTGTGGCTTCATCAGAGTGTATAGGAAAAAATTGATTCAACAAGATATACAAAACATAGGGAGAGCTGGACTCAGACGGGACAAATGATTGGTTGGGGGAGGGGCAGTGCGCAGAATGCTTCAAGGTTCAGTGCAATGGCTAGGGATGGTGATGGCAGAGGGCGTGACCTCGTTGATATGAGGGGAAGATAAGGCTGGAGCGCGTGTTTGGAATAAAATATTAGGGTTGGTTAGTATCTGTAGAGAAATCAAAATTCAAAATTTGGGAGAAGAATGATAGTTGATACGTCAGAGGGCGAGATTTAGAGGGTCTCTAATAAAAGGTTGTAATGCAGACGGGGATGACGATTGGAAGATCATATAAATATCCAAATCCTCATATAAATTGAAAGAAATATAACTAACAAACATGATGGAATTATGCGTATATGTATATAGCAGCTTAGATGATTATGTTGTTAATTGTTCTATTATTCTGTGTTTCACTCTCTCCCTTTATCTATCTTTCTTAAATCTCGATTCTACAAGTCATTATTTCCTTTGCAGTGCCTCAGTGTGTCCTATTAGTTACAACCAAACCCTTATTGGCTACCTCTCTCTCTCTCTCTCTCTCTCTTTCTCTTTCTCTTTAGCTCGGCGTGGGGCTGTAGTGCTGGTTCAACAGTGCCTCTAAATGACTAACACTAAACATAGTATATTATGAGTGGTGATGACAATACATTTATAGGTTGTAGGGATAGTAGTTACACAACCTGTTCTTTCAGTAGAATAAACATGTACTGATGCAGATTCTTAGTGCCTTAAAGTGGTGAAGTAGGATTATTGTGGTGACACTTACCAGTATTGTAATGAATGAATGATATACACGTGAATATGGATGGTCAATATAATAAGTACATATATCGTGGGCACTGATGCGTGGTATCTCTTATCTTTCTTTCTCCAACTTTCTATTTTTCTTTAAGTCTAATCTCTCTCTCTCTCTCTCTCTCTCTCTCTCTCTCTCTTTCTCTTTACCTCAGCACGAGCACTGTATCTCCAAGCCCAAACAACGTGGATTCTTATCACCCATAATAAAACGAAGAAGATTCTACATGAATTACAAGAACAATTCCAGACAATAGGGACATTACCTCTTTTTCTCACAAATTTTCAACTTTCACTCCTTTGTAACATCTACATGTACACTGAAGACATCTGAAGATCTCTAACACATACACTCAAGCCAAGAGACGTGCCACGTATACAGAGTAACAGGAGCCGCCACCAAGGACCCCCTACTAGACCGACATCAGAAGATCTCTAACACACACACTCAAGCCAAGAGTCGTGCTCCGTATACAGAGTAACAAGAGCCGCCACCAAGGACCCCCTACTAGACCGACATCAGAAGATCTCTAACACACACACTCAAGCCAAGAGACGTGCCACGTATACAGAGTAACAGGAGCCGCCACCAAGGACCCCCTACTAGACCGACATGAGAAACACACACACTCAAGCCAAGAGACGTGCTCCGTATACAGAGTAACAAGAGCCGCCACCAAGGACCCCCCTACTAGACCGACATCAGAAGATCTCTAACACACACACTCAAGCCAAGAGACGTGCTCCGTATACAGAGTAACAAGAGCCGCCACCAAGGACCCCACTACTAGACCGACCTCAGAAGATCTCTAACACACACACTCAAGCCAAGAGACGTGCTCCGTATACAGAGTAACAAGAGCCGCCACCAAGGACCCCCTACTAGACCGACATCAGAAGATCTCTAACACACACACTCAAGCCAAGAGACGTGCTCCGTATACAGAGTAACAGGAGCCGCCACCAAGGACCCCCTACTAGACCGACATCAGAAGATCTCTAACACACACACTCAAGCCAAGACACGTGCTCCGTATACAGAGTAACAAGAGCCGCCACCAAGGACCCCCCTACTAGACCGACATCAGAAGATCTCTAACACACACACTCAAGCCAAGAGACGTGCTCCGTATACAGAGTAACAAGAGCCGCCACCAAGGACCCCCCTACTAGACCGACATCAGAAGATCTCTAACACACACACTCAAGCCAAGAGACGTGCTCCGTATACAGAGTAACAAGAGCCGCCACCAAGGACCCCCCTACTAGACCGACATCAGAAGATCTCTAACACACACACTCAAGCCAAGAGACGTGCTCCGTATACAGAGTAACAGGAGCCGCCACCAAGGACCCCCCTACTAGACCGACATCAGAAGATCTCTAACACACACACTCAAGCCAAGAGACGTGCTCCGTATACAGAGTAACAAGAGCCGCCACCAAGAACCCCCTACTAGACCGACATCAGAAGATCTCTAACACACACACTCAAGCCAAGAGTCGTGCTCCGTATACAGAGTAACAAGAGCCGCCACCAAGGACCCCCTACTAGACCGATCCCATCACCTACCTCCCGCGCCCCATCAACACTCCCCACAGCCCGCCTCAGGACCATGACGCCAGGCCTACACCACACCTCAGTAAGGCCACACAAAAAAACCTAACAGAAGATTTATCAAGCACGACAAATACAGAGAACTCAAGAACAATATATAACCAACGCACACACAGTCATCAAACTCTGACTCGTCTCAACCTCTAAATCCAACACAAACACAACTTCTATCAAAAACCTGAATTTCTGTCCAACACCTAGCGCAGTCAACCTCATAGAACTCAGTGAGGACCTTTACAGATTTTCTCGTCGCCTCCGTCTCGCCGAATTTTTCAATGACAAAGACGACGAGGAAACAGACCACACTACACACTCACAATCATCCCCTGTTGCCTTTCTCCGCAAACCTAGCTCTTTCACCCCGGATACTGGTAGAGATTTAGCCTTAGACACTTTCATTAAAGGGGTGTCTTCTGAAATTATGTTATAAAAACAAAGAAACATTTTCTCTAATCTCCGCAACAAGGAGAAAGAAGCTCTCCGAGAGCTTAGAGATAATGACAAGATCACCATCAAACCTGCTGACAAAGGTGGGGCTGTCGTGGTTATGGACACCACCGACTATATTGGAGAGTGCACTAGGCAACTCGACAATACTACTTATTATAGGATACTTACCTCTGACCCTACCAATAGCGGTAATAACAAAAAGATCCAAGATGCCGTAGATAAAGGGATAGAGGAGAAGGAAATTAGTTCAGAGATAGGCAAAGCCCTCCTCGTGCCTCATCCGACTCCGGGAAAGTTTTATATCCTTCCCAAGGTCCACAAAGAAGGGAATCCAGGGAGGCTCATCATAGGTGGTAATGGGTGCCCCACAGAGATTATATCTCAATTTGTGGACTACCATATGAAGGGCTTAGTCAGCCAGCTACCTTCATATGTACAGGACGACATGGATTTCCCGGAAAAATCCATGATATCAATAAGACAGGCCCTCTTCCTCCAGATACCCTTCTATGTACAATGGTTGTCAGCGCATTGTACACTAATATCCCACATAAGGAAGGTACGGACACCTGTCGTATAGCGCTGGAGGAAGGCAGAGATCCGGGAACAAAACCATACCCCTCTTTTATCTGTACATTAATACATCTCATCCTTACGCTCAACTTCTTCACTTTTCATGACAATGCATACTTACAAACTCACGGCACCGCTATGGGTACATGTATGGCCCGTACGTACGCCAACATCTTCATGGGGGCCATCGAGAGGAGACTTCTGGGTTCTTTCCCAGACAAACCACTTGTCTGGCTAAGATACATAGATGACATCTTCCTCATTTGGACCCATGGCCGTGCCAAACTAGAAGCATTCATCCAACATGCCAATACATTTCACCCTACCATCAAATTCACCATACCAGCAACATTTCGCCCATCCACGTTCCATTTCTTGACGTCATGGTCACTCCACTAAGCAACAATATCCACACAGACCTTTACTCTAAACCCACAGACACCTTCAATTACCTGCATTGGTCCTCATGCCACCCACAACACACTAGGCGTAGCATCCCATACAGTCTCGCATTTAGACTAGTTGGAACTTGTTCATAGAAAGTTAGTCTCACACGTAGACTCGCTAATCTCCAAAACTATATCAAAAGTGGTGGTTTCCTCCACAAACACATTCAAGCTACAATTAACAAAGCCCTAAAAGCATCCAGATCGATGGCCCTGTAAAGAAAATATAGATCCCTGACAGAGAGCCAGAGAATTCATTTAGTAATAACGTATGACCCAACCCATTAATAGAAAAAAAAACATATTTTCCCAACCTCCAACTTTTAGATTGGTGCAAAAAAGCTATCCCGACACTCCCCATGGCAGATTTCTGCAGGCCAAAAAAACCTCCTTGGCTCATATATTGAATCATCTGCGTCAAGACGAGTCACAGTAGGCAGCAGATCATGCAACATCCCAAGATGCTTGACATGTACACTCTTCACATCATCGACTATATTCACCTCCACAACCACTCGCAAAAGATAGATCATTCTACATAACCTCTTTTGCCACTCACACAACGTCATCTTTCTCATTACATGTAGCCTATGCAGCAAACAGTATGTAGGACTAACATCAAAAACACTACACAAACGGCTAAACACACACAGACTAAACATAACAACGATAGAGGCGACGCTGTTGCCAAGCATTTTAACCTCCTCGGGCACACCATCAGTCACTCAAAAATCACAACAATAGAACAGTACTGTTATTCACAGTAGAAATGATAGGCCTGCAAAAGAAAGAAACATTTTGGATACACATATTACAGACACTACAACCGCAAGATATCAACATCAACGACCAAGCAACCTTTCCAATCCCACAAATCCATAAACACACCTAACTTCCCAGGCCGATGGGGCACTACCCTGAATTCATACAGCATAGTTAAAAGTACACAAGAGCGCACAAGAGAGAGATAGAGAAAGAAAGAGTAAAGAAGAGAGAGAGAGAGAGAGAGAGAGAGAGAGAGAGAGAGAGAGAGAGATTAGAGATAAATAGAAGGTGTGCCTGTGGGATAAAGAAAGATATAGAGAGAGCACCTGTATCCACCAAACATGTACTTATCAATCATCCATATATACATGTATATCATTTATCAATTACAAAACTGTCTAGTGTTACCGCGATAAATTTACATGTCTATCCTAGGGCACTAAGAATCTATATCGGTCTATATGTTTATTCTATTGAATAACCAAGGTCTGCAGCTACTATCCCTACAACTTATACATGTATTATTATCACCATTCATAATATACTATAATCAGTGTTAGTCGTTTAAAGGCACTGTTGAATCAACACCACATCCCGACGATAAGCTAGAGAGGGGGAGAGAGAGAGAGAGAGAGAGAGAGAGAGAGAGAGAGAGAGAGAGAGAGAGAGAGAGAGAATCCGGGGTTGACTGTAACTAATTGAATGAGGTACTGCCAAGGAAATAATGACTTATAGAATTGAGATTTAAGAAAGATAGAGGGAGAGCAAGTGAGAGAATGAAACAAAGAATGAGAGAGCAATTAATAAGCGAACACTTACGCTGCTGTGTATATATATATACACATAATTTTATCACGTTTGTAAGTTATATTTCTTTCAATTTATGTGAGAATTTGGATATTAATAAGATCTTAAATTTACCATCCCTTTCTACATTACCACCTATTTTTAGAGACTCTTTACATCTCGCATTCTCTAAAATCATTCTTCTACTCACGCTTCCCCATTCGAAAAAGGTTTAAAACTAAAAATTTTTTTTCCCCAATTTCTGAACTTGAATTTCTCTATAGATACTAACCAGCTCTAATTGAATCATTTGGTATAATACGAGGGCAGGCTGATAATTAAGTTCCGTTTAATCATAACTTTTTAATTTTTCACAGCATATACATAAACAATACGTCAAACGAAAGCTTAATATCTCAGCTACATACTTAGCACTCTATTTTTCGATGTAGTCACCGTCGCGATCAACACACCGCCTCCAACGTTTCACTAGTTGGCTCACGCCGTCAGCGAAGAATTCAGACGGCTGTCCACGGCACCATCTGCGAACGTCTGCGATAACTTCCTCATCATTGTCATAGTGATGGCCCTTCAGGTACTTCTTGAGTTGGGGAAACAAATAATAGTCAGAGGGGGCAAGATCGGGGCTGTATGTAGGGTGAGGTAGAGTCGTAAGTTCCAGCTGCCTGAAGGCGTCCTGAGTTTGGCGACTGGTGTGCGGGCGCGCATTGTCGTGTTGCAGGATTGAGTCCTTATCACGCCGAATACGTCTGAGTCGGAGTTTGAGAGCTCGGAGTGTTGAAATATATCGCTCAGAGTTCACAGTTTGCCCTTGCTCCAGAAATTCCATGTGGACCACTCCCTCCATGTCCCAGAAAACGGTGAACAAGACCTTTCTTGCAGAGGCAACAACCTTGAACTTCCTTGGACTTGGAGAAGTTTTGTGCCTATACTCCATCGATTGGGCTTTACATTCTGGATCGTAGTGGTGGACCCAGGATTCGTCTCCAGTCACAATTCGTTGCAGAAATGCTTCTCCTTCTGCATTGTAACGCTCTAAGAGTTGAGTACACATGTCCTTTCTCTGCGCTTTGATCTCTACAGTGAGCTGTCTTGGGACCCAACGGGCAGAGACTTTTCGGTAACCCAGTACAGTTGTGGCGATATGGTGCACTCGTTCTTTCGAAATGCCTACTTCATCTGCAATTTCCTTTTGTTTGACCCTTCGATTAGCTCTAATCATGCAGTCAACTTTCTCTCGATGAGCCGTGTCCGATGCGGAAAGGGGCCTACCCGAACGCTTTCGATCACGCAGAATTGTCTCTCTGGGGTCTTCCCCTTTAAAAATTCTCACCCATTTGCGAACTGCACAGTCTGAAATGCACATTTCACCATAAACTGTCTTCATTCTTGCATGAATGTTTGCAGCAGAACATCCCTCAGCTGCCAAAAACCCGATAACAGAGCGCTGTTTTATGAGCACGAATGACGTCACACAAACTTGTTGTTATAGTTAAGTCTAGAAAAATGGTTCGAGAGTATATGTATGAAATTTTAGGTCGATGTGACGAAAATTGACCTAGTTATTAGCAAACGGAACTTAATTATCAGCCTGCCCTCGTATATCTAGTATAGTTTGAGAGAAATTTAGATGTTTTAATGACTGTTATATGGCCATGAACATAAACTGCATACGTATACTTCACCCTTCCTTACAAATTAAACAAAGTAAAGGGGGGAGGGAAGCTAGAGATAAACTTGTAAATCAATACAAATAATAAAAAAAACAATAAGCTTAAGAATTGGAAAGATTAAATCAGGCCGAAACCTAAGATACACTAATGATAACTTTCGAGTAAAAGAAAATCATTTTCGCTTCCTAATTAGTCTTAATTTTAACTTCAGTTGTTACCTATGTGTCATAACAAAAAGTCGTGTGAGGTAAACAGCCAATTAAAGTCAATTAAAGTATCGGTCTATTTGCGCCAATGCATGTTTAATTTACAAACATAGTTCAAGAGGCGACAAGTGACATAGCGTTGGCTGAAGTCCACTTAAAGATAACATCACAGTCAGAGTCCGACAGGGGTGAAGCACTATGACTTCAATTGTTTGCATTTATCAGAAGAATGATAAAACTGCCACTGGAGTTTGCTTAACCATAAGCTATAATCGACAGATTAATTATATGTTCATTATCCGTATCATCAATATCACCATGATCAAAAGGATCAACAATATAATTATAAAGATCATTATTTTCATTAATATTATTATTATTATTATTATTATTATTATTATTATTATTATTATTATTATTATTATTATTATTATTATTATTATTATTATTATTATTATTATTATTATTATTATTATCACTAAAAACTTCTTCCCTATCCCAATCATTGATTTTAGTTTCTCCATTATCATCTCCCTCACCCCCATCATCACCATTATAAACATCGTTATCATAGCAATCTCTGTCTTTCTTCTTTTTTCTTCCTGACTTGCCTCATAAAATGTTATAGTCTTTCATAATGTTTATTATTGGAATCAATTGGTCCATTATCTAAAGTATATAAGACGCATCATTTTATAAAAGGAGATTTTTTTTTTTCGTGTAGCTTTCCAAAAATACAACTTAAAGCTTAATTCAGTGAAATTGAATCAATTTTATACATAATATCATATGGAATTAATAAATGTTATTATTATTAAAAAACACACATTTTTTTTTAATTTAACATCTGTAATGAGGCTAGTGAATGTAGATAATAACCAGGTTTTATATTCAAACACTAACAAGACTGCACAAGAAAAAAAGAGAAGAAGAAAGAAAGTGTAAATCACGGATTTTTACAATTACCTGTTATTATGGGAAAACAACAGATTTGTGTATAATTGGTCTGGTCGGAGGTATTACAAATAGATAAAACAGAAGGAACGGTTATGAAACAAACTGTTTGTATTGTATGGAAACCTGTACCGATAATGAAAGTTCAGTAAAGGAATGCTGTTAAGTCAAAAGTTCTAGTTTATCTCTGGGAAGATAAAACATGCACGTTAGTCAGAGAGCTAAGTTGAAACATCCCAGACAAGCTTAATAACTTTTTCGGATAAAATTAATCATTGAAGCCATATCAGTAAAAGTGTATTTGCGGGTTGAACAATTGTGTTGAGAGCAAAATTCAACTGAGATCATACGAAATTACAGTCCTCTTGATATCGTTGTTATCTAAATGTTTGTTTCACAAATGTGTACCAAGCGGGGGGGACTAACAATAGGCATTCTGAGAGCGTCCAAAGCTGAAGAACACTTAAAGATAACGCTAGAGTAAGAGTTTAATACCGGGTGAAGGGTTATGGCTTCCCGTGTCAGTTATAAACAAAATAACACGGCGTAAATGAATCAGCATCATTTCAGCTGCTAAATTGTATATTTAATGATAATGTTTTATATAAAATCATTCTAGTGCTTTCATAAGCAGATTATCACAAGACCAATTGAACTGATATAACCCTGTGCTATCAAAGTAAAATTGCAATAGAAATTGAAAAAAAAACTATGTTTTTTTCCTTTTCTTAATTTATCAATTAGAACAACCCTGATACAATAAAAATAAGCCGCACCACAAAGACTTCTTTTATCGCTTTTAGCATCAGCAGCACTAACATAAAGGTTTTAAATTCAGTAAATCATTTTTTTTTCACTCGTAACCTCTTCCTCATTGAGTGTCATTGTAATCACCATTTCAATAATTGTTTTTTCTAGTTTTATTTGTTTGATTTGTTTTGATTTAGTTTTGGTTTTGTTTGTATTTTCTTTTTGTTTATGGCTTAAACATCAACGTTAGATTCTACCTCCGTTGCTTAACATTTGGATTCTTGAAATTACTTTTCTATATATCCTTTATCAATCATTGTGATTGTTATCGCTATTTTCCTAAATGAACCTCAGATATATATATATATATATATATATATATATATATATATACATATATCTGCTTAATTTGAAATGTTGATGTTGATAATGATAATGATGATGAACGAAAATTTTTAGTAACAACAATAATAATAATAATAATATAAAAATAATAATAAAAATAATAATAATAATAATAATAATAATAATAATAATAATAATAATAATAATAATAATAATAATAATAATGATAATAATAATAATAATAATAATATTTCTGAAATCATTTCTTAAAAATGTACACGGGGAAAAATTTAAAACTGTTTTGCTATTTGTTTTTCGGTTTATTCAATGGAAATGACAAGCTTAAGTTTTTGTAAATAAAGTAAAGTCGGACTGTTGCCATGAACGCAGTAGAAAGGAAGAGAAAGAGGCGGATGATCGAATCGCCTGCTGCCTTAGAAATATGTCGGGTAGATACACCTACCTCGTCACATCAATGTCACGTGATATGCAATCTTTTTTTTTTATCGTTGTTTTTGTTTTTACCTCCATTTGTTGAAATAAATAAGGAAGACTAGATAAAACACCCGTCAAATTATCTTTTCATACTAAAATGTACAGCTATGAAATCCAATCATGACTCCAACGTACGATCTAATCTGTCTCTCTTATCTACTCCTCTCTCATTTTCTAAGGAACGGTTTTTTTTGACTCAGAAAAAGCAAGATAAAACTATAACCCCCCCCCCCACCTCTTAGACCGATTGTTCTCAAATGGGATAAAGTATGATTTATAAAATATCTGTGTATCGCCAACTTTTCTAAAATTATATGTATAGAAAGATAACGCTCAGTTTAAAAGCCTTGCACATTATTTATGTTATAACACAGTTTCACGGCCCCCAATTCCGAAACAATATACAAATATATATGTTTATATTAACGGATTTAATATGTTCATTACCCAAAGTATACTAGATCGTTTCGTCCAGTTAATGCAGATTTTTTTAAATAACATTTCGAACATTTATGGGATTTAATATTCTATTGTTAGCTTCAGTTGGTGCTAATAATGGAATCAACTGCTACATTTCTAATAGTATATTCAAGAGATAACATGCTCCGCTGGACTTTGTCTAAAAACCGTAAACCTAGTATTCTTTTCCCCTCTTTCTTCCCTGAAAGTTAAGCAGTATTTCTAGAAAAATAGCCCCTTATTATTAGATAACGATTTATGGAGATGTTATGAAAAAAAATACAATAAGAATTGAATAAAAGTCGCTGATGAGATTGCAGGAGAATAATGTTGGTTCGTTAAATAACTGCTTGGATTTATCCATGAAGAGATAAATATGTTTGGTAATCAGAGAATAAGTGGAACTTTCCAGATACAATTTAGGTGAGGCCAACAGTTAATAATACGACAGTGTTTATGTCTATCGTTGCAATCTAGGTGTTTGTTTGACAAACATTATCCCACACGGATGCGACTTACAATGTGATGAAAAGAGCTAAAGTCCACTTTAAGATATTATAAGAGCCAAAGTCTGATAGGGTGAAGGACAATGAGTTCAAAAGATTTTACTTCCATCAGGTAAAAACAAAAAATGACAAATGTGTTGAACCAGTTAAGGGCCGACCAAAATCCCGCTTCGGCTGGACCCGAGATTGCCCGGATCCGTTGGTTTTTTAACTCGACCCCGACCCGACCGGGTCCAGACTTCATCGAAATAAAGAATGAAATAATTCAAAACTAGAAAATACTAAGAGAGAGAGAGAGAGAGAGAGAGAGAGAGAGAGAGAGAGAGAGAGAGAGAGAGAGAGAGAAGGAGAGAGAGAGAGAGAGAAAGCAATGCATAATCCCTCTGCTAGCCAATCGTTATGCTTCATTCGGTGTCGACTCTGACACAAGGATTCTGATTTATTACTGGGGATCTTTGGTGAGATGAATTTGCATCCGTGGAAAAACCAGAACAATGCTGGGGTATTATTGTTGAACATACACATAAACCAGAACAGTGCTGAGTTATTATTGTTGAACATACACATAAACCGGAACGGTTCTAGGTTATTATTGTTGAACATACACATTAACAAGAAGAGTACTGGGTTATTATTGTAGAACATACACATAAACCAGAACAGTACTGGGTTATTATTGTTGAACATACGCATAAACCAGAGCAATGCTGTGTTACTTTTGTTGAACATACATATAAACCGGAGGAGTGCGTGGCTGGTGACTGCAAACACATGTGGCGTGTGCGCCCCATGCAGATCAAGCAAGCCTTGCGCTTTATGTTACAATCTCGCATAATCTAATCTTTAATGATATAATCGAGTGCTATCAGTGTCGAATTGCTACATAGTGGAAATTAAGGGTTAACCCAACTTTATGAGTTCTGTTTAAACCAGATACTTCTGATGCCCTAGATCTCAGGTTTAACGATATTTGATTGTTTTTTATTTATCTATTGTCTTCTTCTATATGTCTAACGTCCATTTTAGAGATAAAGATTGTGTACGACTTCAATATTTTCATGACAGCATAGTACTTTCTCTCACTCACATGTATATATACACACTCTCTCTCTCCCATTACCCCTTTTAGTTATTTATAGCTATTGTAATTTTTTTTGGTTGCTGTTTGTTTGGGGTTTTTCTTTGTTTGCTGGTTGCTTTTTTCTTTCTTGTTTTTTTGGTAAATCTAATAGTTTTCATTTTTTCCCTCCTCCTGATCAAGTGTTATTGTCATCACTATTGTAATAAAATTCATTTTGTTCACAGTTTAGCTATGAAGGTTACATTCATACCAATTTTCATTCTCATCATGGTTTTCCTTGTCGCTTATTCATCATTGCAATTTTCATTGCCGCTTTTCTTATCCACTTCTTAGCTACATCGTCAAACTGTTATTCTATCTAATATGCTATTCATCATTGTGATTGTCATTGCTGCTTACCTAATCCAATACTTAGCTACATTCTCAAACTTTTATTCTATCCATACTCTTCATCCTCATGATTGCGGTCTTCATTAAGCTTGTAAACTTTATTATTGTGCCACTGCAACCCTGTGTCTTCCACATTATCCTCTACTTTCTTTTGGGTGTCTCCCTCTCATTTTCTACTTACTTTCTATTTCTCTTACCTTATCGCTGCTGTACAGCAGAAAAGAATTTTTCCAATGTGTCTAGGATTTTAGCCCTACGATATAGGTCCGTATTAAATTTATTTAATTTAAGACGGCCCGAATGTATTACATAGCTTATATTTCGTGCCATATCAGAGCCCGAAAAACTATGCAAATTAACATTATATTTTATATTTCGTGCTGGTATTCGTTAGATATAATTATAAAGAAATATTGTCTAATATAAGTCGAGAGGTATTTAGATGTTGTATACCTAAATATGTGGCCAAAAAGGTAAAATGCATTCGTTTACCTCACCCTTCTTTGCAAATTAAACAAAGGTAAGGGAAGAAGAAAGCTAGAGCTGTTTGACTTGAAAATATTTTTGAACCAAAAATAATATTCAATTAAAATAACAACAATTTGCTGACGAGTTGGAAAGCTAAAACATGTTTGTTTGTTATGGCTCAGGCTGAAAACTAAGATAAGCTAAAGATAAATTTCGGGTAAAAACAAATGATCTCCAAAGTTTATCTCGACGCAATAGGCAGTGACGTTTTCAGCTGCAGTCCACTTAAAGATAACATCAGAGCCAGAGTGTGACAGGGGTGAAGGACGATGACATTTTCTGCGCTTATCTATTGAATGATATAACTGTCACAGAGGTTTGCCTAACGATAAACTATGAGCGATAGATTGTGTTTGAATTGAGCAAAACAAAACGTCATGAACCAAAGGCATTTTTATTGGTATCGCTCTCTGTCTCTCTTTTATTATCAACCTCTATTCCTATGTTACTGGGACTGCCTACTATATTAGTAAAACAAATGCGCAAATATTACTCAGGCAATAGTAGTACTTATCAATAAGAACGAGTAGTAACATTAGCAGCAACCGCAGCAGTAATATTACTAGTACTATAAGTAGTTGCAGTAAAAGTAGTAGTTGTTGTAGTATTTGTAGAAGTAGTAGTTGTAGTAGTAGTAGTAGTAGTAGTAGTAGTAGTATTAGTAGTAGTAGTAGTAGTAGTAGTAGTAGTGGTAGTAGTAGTAGTAGTAGTGGAAGTAGTATTTGTATTAGTAGAAGTCGTAGTAGTAGTAGTGGTAATAGCAGTCGTCGTCCTACTAGTAGTAGTAGTAGTAGTAGTAGTAGTAGTAGTAGTAGTAGTAGTAGTAGTAGTAGTAGTAGTAGTAGTAGTAGTAGTAGTAGTAGTAGTAGCAGTAGTAGCAGTAGTAGTAGTAGTAGTAGTAGTAGTAGTAGTAGTAGTAGTAGTAGTAGTAGTAGTAGTAGTAGTAGTAGTAGTAGTAGTAGTAGTAGCCGCAGCGACAGTATCACTAATTGGCTTAATGGTAGGAATTAAACTGGCAATAGTTGTCTTTTTTTACCCTTCTTTGGGAAAGTGAAGAATATTCTTTATAAAATTGCAATGGTGCAAATGTAACCACTGAACATTGATATTTCATTGGTTTTTTTGTTTTTGTTTTCCCATATCTTATAAACATGTAGATATAGAAAAATTTGATTAAACTTACATGTAATATTATTTAATCTTTTTTTCAAGTTTATACTTGCTATACTTGAATTAATATGCCCGGAACAAATATTGTTTTAAATCAAAGCATACATTATTTGACATAAGTGAAATAAATGTTTTTCAATTTGTCCAATTTTCCCGACACTGAGCACTGCCCAGAGATAACATCCACATTGATAAAAATAAAATAAATGCTTTATTTGTTACAATATTTATAGTTTACCACTGTCTCATTCATACGTCTGAAGAAACTTTTTAAAAAATTTTCTATGCTGCGTCGCTGTATCTTAAACCTTTTTAGGTAATACATTAAGTTCAACTCAACTTGTAGGAGAAAAATTAAGAAATTGCTTGATTTTTGGAGTCATCCATAGGGAACATTTTAATTCTCCCCAGGAAAAGTTGATTATTGTTGCAAAGAAGAATTGGGATGAAGTAGAGAGACAACCAAAGGGATATTTTTCAGATTGCACAGGTGATTAAACAGTTACTGTATGCAAAGAAGAGGTAGGAAAAATTCATTTCGGCATTACATATAACAGATAATGAAAAAAATTAATAGTCTTGACAAAAATATTTTTACATTGATATGATTTAAAAAGGATTCAGTTGTTTGTTCTTTTTTTGTTTTTTTTTTTAGATTTAGAAATGTTATAATAAAATGAAGAGATGAAATTTTAGAGAACATTCGGATATAAAAAAGAGAGAAGGAGAGAAATAGATGGAAACAGACCGATAGAGAAATAAAGGACAAAAGTTATTGAAAAAATTGAAACAGAATAACATGACGAAGTCTTTCAAGAATTCACATGGCAGAAAGAGAGAGAGAAACAAGCAGCGCTAGATAAATAAGATCGGAAGGACCACAAATAAAAACAGAGAGAGAAAAAGAAGGTAATTTTTAAAGAAATGAAAAGACATCGTATTAAACAAAAGTAAAATTTGATACATATAAACTAACTACCTCCTCCCATAGATAAAGGAAGAAAAGTGTAAAATCTGGGGTATCAAGATTTATTAGAATGTGTACGAAAATGTCAATTGTTTGATAAATGCACACATAAGATATTTCATCTCTAGCCATAGCTCATTTAACCTTGTGATCAAATGATCCTTAGAAACAGGAACTCCTTTACAAAAAGCGAAAAAAAAAAACTAGATGAACAATTAAGGATCACTTAGATCTCTTCGTATCCTAAAAACATCAGTTATGTATGGTTAGACACACTAAATTTTGAAAGATTGTGATATATGTTGTGGAATTAGAGTTTCCCAAACTGACATGATTGAAAATGAAATTTGAAAAGGGTATGAGATTTGAAAAAAAAGAGAAAGCGAGAGAGTAAGTAAGAGAGGGCGAGTGAGAGAGAGAGAGAGAGAGAGAGAGAGAGAGAGAGAGAGAGAGAATTAAAGCAATAAAAAAAGTAAAATAATTTTTTTAGAAAACTGCAATTTCGAGAGGTGTTTTATTCATACAGGGTAGATAGGTAGATAGACAAAGAGATAAAACGAGAGAGAGAGAGAGAGAGAGAGAGGGAGACAAAGAGGAAGAGAGAGAGAAAGAGAGAGAGAGACTGAGAGACAGCAAGAGGGAAAAAATGATTTGAGAGAATAATTAAATTGATCAGATAGTCCTATCTCCAATCTTTGTTGTTTTATACAAAAAACAAAACTTTGAGAACGTGACACAAAAATGGAGACAGAAAGAGAGAGAGAGAGACAGAGAGAGAGACAGAGACACAGAGAAGCGAAGGGAGAGAGAAAAGCTAGAGTAAGAACATTAGTGGGAGAATGCAAGCTAATGCTGAGGCGTATTTAATTCCTCCAAACGTCCTGACAAATTCGTCTGACTAGGAGAACTACGTGACCTCAGCTGACCTCAATCTCTAATCAGTTATTCTATGTTCTACCGGCAAAGCAGGGCTGCATCTACTGCATGCACAATTTCTCTGCAGCCTGCAAGCAGCTTGGACCTCACACAGCAGCTTGGACCTCATACAGCAGCTTGGACCTCACACAGCAGCTTAAACTAGGTCCAACCATTAGATAACTTCAATCTGGGGTCAAATTCTGGACTTTGCGCACTTTCCTCGGCAAACAAACTGCAGATGGGTTTATCAATTTTCTGAAGTGTTTGTTCAAATCCCGTGGGTTAAGTGGAAGGCCAAGAGCTGTCAAATTGCCTAACTGTGATCAATCTAAAATATCTGTATTTGACTTTACAACATAACAGGGTTTATGGTAAATTGTTGATCAATCTCGACTTCATGCCCGCTCGAAGCTTTTCTACTACAGCAGCTGCTCTGCATATTCGCTACAGCTGTGTCGCTCTCCTTTTCTTTGACTCTGTTCCTCCCCAACAATATTTATCGCAATCTCTTTTTTCTTTCACTACTCCTGTTCTTTATCACTCTCTTTTTATTTGTTTCTGTTGGTATCTTGTGTCAATCTCGTTTTATCTTTTTTTTCCTCTCTTTCCATATCTGTTTGTTTGTCTGTCTGTCTGTCTCTCTCTCTCTCTCTCTCTCTCTCTCAGTTTATATCATTCATTTTTGTTTACCTTCTCCTGTTACTCTTCTTTCAACACGGAGACAGAAAATCATTAAAGATAGAGATAAATAGCAGTTCAATGAAAAACATTAGACGAAAAGAATACTGGAGATAAAGAGAAAAGCAGGCACGATGACAGAAAGGCACAAAGTGTACAATACCAAAGACAAAACTTACAAGAAAAACAGAGTGGATTATTGTAAAAAAATAAGGCGTTGAAAAGAAAATAAATGTGCTGACAAATAAATACGAAAAAAGACAAAACAAAGGTAAAGAAATAGAGAAAGAGGCCTAAACAGAGATACAAAGAGAGAAATCAAGACAAACCGACAAATAGACATACACTTTAAAGAAAAGGAAGAAGACAGTCATTTTAACCCTATCTTCTGCTAATCCTCTTGTAAATTCAGAACACATAGTTTTGGATCAGAAACAAGTTTTTACCAGCTTAACCTTGTACTTCATTCTAACCAGTAATTTTTCCCCCTGACGAATCAAGTCATTTTGCCACACTCATTTCAACAAATGTATCCCTTTTCTACTTCTCAAATCGCTGGCCTCTACACAGTCGTCCTTCACGTCACGGGGCAGGGAGCTGAGAGAAAACCGTAATCAACTTGACTGTTGTATAATAGCTATATTAGAACATAGTAGACTCTTGCTAGGTTGTTGGAGGGCCTATGCTCACTGCAGCACACACGCAAACTACACGCACAAGATCTACCCTCCTCATCACCAAAACCATTGATTTTCTTTTCCCAGTTGGAAAAACATCTGTAAATGGAACTGAAACTGAGGGCGGAACTGAAACGCAAGTAACAAAAAGACATTAATTAAATTGTTTGTCTAAGTTCCTGAGGAATACTTTTTTACAAGGCGTTATTGGTCTAGCGATGAAATATTATATATTTGGCAGCCCGACAACCGACAAGGCTTGCATAAAGTCTTTTTTATGCATGAGAAAATCATTCTTCCAAGCAAGTACGGGATACATAATATCGACAATTTGAATGATTCATGTAACTTGTAGGTGTTTCATGTATTAAATGTCATAGCATTCAATATTGGACATAATCTAGATTATCCTTCCTTAATAATATTAAACAATTGTATGCCATACAGGCTTGATCAAAAGTATAAGGCATTTATTGTATTATATGAAAAAAAGAGATGATATTGATGATGTATCTGGAAAGAAAAAAATTGTTTTTTGAGAAGCAATGTTTTTAGACAGCTCTTTTCTTCTTTGAGTTGATTAGCATAATTTAAGGTAAACGTTTGATCTCTTCATTTTCACCCAATCCCTTCTTTGATAGTTCTATTTCTTACCGTATCTTTTTCGAGAAAAATGTTTTTATTTCTTCTTTTGTGAAAACAACGACTCTAGGTAGAAGGAAAACGAACTAGAAAAAAATGGTAGGATTAAAAGACAATATTAAATTAGGTTCTTAATACTATACTGACCGTCTTCAAGATACTTTTTTACTTTTACCATGCTGGATTTATTTAGATACAGCTTTTAAAGAATCAGTTTCAGTTCTGACACTGAACAACAAGCTGCTACGTCATCGTAGCGACGGACATTTTTTCTAGATTTCATAGCGCAGTCAGACGCTATAAAACGCTTGGCAGGAGCAGATCAGATTCTAACAAATCTAGATAAGGACGAGAGACTGATTCCCTGCACACACTTTATCCTATCCAGATATTAGCGAGCACGAACGTTTATACTTTGTGTATTCTATAGATTTAAACTGTAACATTAAGATATCAATCGTCTTATGGTAACAAAGTACTATCTTTTAAATATCAGCTCAAAATCAAAACAATATTAAAATCTGAATTAGGTCTAGATTTCGACCTATACATTATATATTAATTTAATTTCTACTGAATTTTTTGATTCATCTAAAAAACAATGGCAGCAAGGTAAGTACATAAAAGAAAATAAATATTTCTATAAGTCTTGACTTTAAGGTCAGATAATTTTTAACTTTTTTTATCATGTTTTTAATTTTTAATTTTAAAACAAAATCTTGGATATTTTTTTATCATAATTTGCTTCTTCTTCTTCTTCTTCTTCTTATCCTACTACTCCTCCTACTCCTACTCCTCTCCTTCTACTTCTCCTTCTTCTTCTTCTTCTTCTTCTTCTTCTTCTTCTTCTTCTTCTTCTTCTTCTTCTTCTTCTTCTTCTTCTTCTTCTTCTTCTTCTTCTTCTTCTTCTTCTTCTTCTTCTTCTTCTTCTTCTTCTTCTTCTTCTTCTTCTTCTTCTTCTTCTTCTTCTTCTTCTTCTTCTTCTTCTTCTTCTTCTTCTTCTTCTTCTTCTTCTTCTTCTTCTTCTTTTCTCTCTCTCTCTCTTCCTCTACTTCTCCTTCTTCTTCTTCTTCTAATATTGCCATTACTATTTACTACTACTACTATCATTTTGATATTTACTACTACTATTACTTCTTCTATTACTACTTCTACTCCTACTACTCCTACTACTTCTTCTTCCTACTTCTCCTATTACTCCTAATACTCGCTTTCCCTTAATAACCCTTACTACTCCTCCTCCTCCTCCTCCTACTACTACTACTTCTACTCACTCTTCTTCTTCTTCTTTTTCTTCTATGTCTTCTTTTTCTTCTAAATCTTCTTCTTCTTCTTCTTCTTCTTCTTCTTCTTCTTCTTCTTCTTCTTCTTCTTCTTCTTCTACTTCTTCTTCTTCTTCTTCTTCTTCTTCTTCTTATCTTCTTCTTCTTCTTCTTCTTCTTCTTCTTCTTCTTACTTCTTCTTCTTCTTCTTCTTCTTCTTCTTCTATCTTCTTCTACCACTACTTCTTCTAGTTACCACTTCTTCGATTCTTTCTTTCTGCTTCCTCTGAGTTTTTCTTATTTTACCTATGTCGAATTCAGGCTCGGTACATGCAAAGCTGCATGGTAATACAAAAGATTTAGAGAATCAAAGTGTGGGGAGCGAACGAGAGAGAGAGAGAGAGAGAGAGAGAGAGAGAGAGAGGGAGAGACAGAGACAGAGAAAGACAGAGGCTGATGAACAAAGTGAGAGTTTTTAACGCTTATAGAATGTCACTGGCCAGTATAGATCTGATCGTTAAACTGCCTCTGTCTGGGTCGTGATAACCCAGATCAGGATGACATAACAGGAATTGATGCAGCCTGATTGTATTGGACAATCATTAGTTTAATCACCAAAGAGTTACAGTTATGTCGTGGAAGAAGCGACTGTTGAGAAGAGAGGCTCTCTTCAAACAACAGAATGGAGCACTGCCGTGGCCTTCAGTTCTCTCTTGTAGGAGTTTTCTGAAGCGGTCTATTTCAAACAATCAATTAGACACAACAAAACGTTAAGGAGCGCTGTGTTTTTTACTTACGCGTCAGTATGATTTGTTATTCATGTATCGTTGTGTGATTCACCCTGTCTTTCGATCTTAGTATGTGTTTGATTCTGCTACTTCTCTCTCTTTGTCTTTCTCTCTTTCTCTTTCTCTCTTCCTCTCTCTCTCCCTCTTTCTATCTTTCTCTTTCTCTCTCAATCTATCTATCTCTTTATCTCTATCTCTATCTATCTATCCATCTATCTCAATCTATCTACCTATTTATCTATATCAGTTCTTTTCAATCTCCAGTTTTTTTTTCTTCCTCTATAATTCTTAATTGCAATAAAAAGAGAAAAACAGTTGGCATTAAGTTTTATTAAAAAAATTTATGTTTTAAACATAAAATGAAGTAAGCTGTTATCATTTTACACATTTTCATTTCATTGGTCCAAATCCCAGAACCACTTTACAATATCTCAATTTTTTGTCTATTAATTCTTTCTCAAAAGAGGATATTTTTTTTAAAGATATATGAAAAGGTGATAGGCATATTAAAAAGTTAAAAATTAAAGTAAAGGCCAAACAATTATTTACAATCATTCTACATACATGTGCAGTTATTAAAAGTCAAATAGAAAAAAAATCCAAAAGAGAGAAAGACAAATACAAGCTTGAAAAGTGAGAGAGGAGGAGGGAGAGAGAATAAAATAATTAACTAGAAACCTACATCGAGCTGAAGACCTACAAATCTTTACGGAAGAAAAAAATAAAGACAGATGAAATGACAGGATCAAACCTTGATAAGTTACTCATTGCCTTGTCAAAAAACAAGACCAGACACTTAGCCAATGAGCCACCGCACCCTACTAAATTACCTTGAGTTAGAGTGTCATCTATTCTCTTTTCTTTAGAAAGACTTGAGATATTGAGCCACTAAGGACGATCAAGTCCATGAATATTATACTAGTACATGAAGAAACTAGCCTCTACGGTACAGATCCTAGAAGAGGGGCACATCTTAATGAGACATAGTTTTATTATAGAAATACAGAGTAGGCTAAGCTACATACAGGTTTTAAAGATGCAAGAGTTAGATGGAGAGAGAATCAGAGAGGTAGATAGATAGAGAAAGAGAGGTAGCTCGTAGGTGTGAAAGTTAAAAAGTTGTTTGATAATGAAGAGAAAAAGAGAGTCACTGGTAAAAAAACGAAAGTGCCAGTGAGAGAGAGTATATATATATACATACAGAGAGAGAGAGAGAGAGAGAGAGAGAGAGAGAGAGAGAGAGAGAGAGAGAGAGAGAGAGAAATAAAGGAGGAAATTGTGTATTTTCTCTAAAGTCTTCTAACTATTATAGCCTTTACTGCTTCATCTACTAGGTTTTTAGTGACATAGTTTTCTCTTCTTTAAGCCCAAATAAGTCATTATTTATAAATTGTTTTTATTCAGTTATAATAAATAATTGGTATCTTTAATATATTAGGAAAGTCAGTTTATGGTAGTAAATTTATGAAGAAAATGTTGTTCTCATTTGTTATAATGGTGAAGATCAACTCACCTGGTTGAGACCAGTATAGAAGGTTACAAGGGGAAAATTTGAGGAAAAGGCAAAATACTTCATCTCTGCCATCTGTACCATCTATTTTTGTAGCAATCTATAATTTATCATAAATTTCGATTTATTTCCCCGAAATAGTTTCGTTTAATGGGGCTTTCTCCCGCTACCTCTCTCAACCTCTCTCTTTCAATCTATCCTTTTTCTGTTCATACCTCTCTTTTTCTTTCTATTCTATTCAATAATATCTTTCCTCTAATTTCTTTAAAATCGATTTAGAAAAACAGCAAACGCTAATTTGTAGCAAGGAAAAAGGCAACGATATTCAAAATTTGTATTGAAAACAATGGTGTTGCTCGACAGACAGATGTGGTCCTCAAGCGCTTTACAGTTTTATTGCATCAGATGTTGCCACAGTTCTACCTTATTTTTACAAGTCTTTAGTCGTAGGTGGATAATTTTTGGATAGACTAGTACATAATTTAAAGATATTATATTAAAGTATGTTTAAATGAAGCCAATTTTTTAAAAATCCTGGATAATATTATTATCTTGTACCCCTTTCCTACACTTTTGTCACCCATTTTTTATCAACGCAAATATTAAGTTTTCGGCTATTTTGTAGCGCAACCAATACTTCTTCCCTTCTTTCTATTGTTTCTGCCATTCTTGAAAAACACATATTCAAGGATTTAGTGTCACTTTGTAATCTAACAGTATGACCGAAGGTAGTTCTTACTGAAACGAAAAATGGATAAAGAAGAGATAGGAACTAATCTCATGAGAAGTTAAGATCTTTCACTACGACGTAAGTTCTTAAGTAAACAAATAAATATATATATATATATATATATATATGCATAGATATTCATAAATTTTATTTTTTCCATTGGTTTTTATCATCAATCGAAAAATTCAATAAACAACACAAAACAACAACAAAAAAGGAACTCTTCCCTAAGCAAATTGCTAGTAAAGAAAAACAAAGGAAATGTTGAATTAAGATTAGGTAAAACTAATCCATATGCAATTGACAAAAAAGTCAGTGCAAAGCAGTAGTTGTGACACAAATTTACAAGGGAATTCAAGAATGCCAAAATGTGATAATTATAAAAAAATTTCCTATAGTCTTTTTTTTGTTTTTGAAAATTGATTTACTTTGCAACAAAAAATCGTATTGACAAGTTTTGCAAAACTCTATCAGGCCCTTTTTCCTTTTACTTTAAATCTAAATGCTTAATGCTGTTGAAAGCCGTCTAGAAAAGTTGTGCGAAACGTTAGAGATTATCCAGTGTAATTACAATTATTACTTTAAAGATTTCCGGTTTAATTTATTACAACTGGTGATTATATTAAAAGATAAAACCCTACCGTATACAACATAACATTGTTGACGTGAAGTTACCTCATTTGATCGATTACCTACTAATTTGTTCCACACAAATATAAAAGCAAAGAAGAAAATAATTTTGACCACTTGTAGTCTGTGCAAAAATAAATGAAACATTACTGTTCTAATACAATGTACATGCATTTTTATGTTCTGTTCTCAATCCAAAACATCTTGTTAGACAAAGAGATACTGCTACGATGTTTTAAATAGTAAAATATAAAAAGCAATTAATGAAATACGTGTCAATAGTCTGTTGCATTTATGGAATTATAGAATTATACCAGGAACTCTCTTAATCATTCATCTTCGAAAGAGAAAGATTCTTAAAGAA
>JAWDGP010007261.1:0-12708 GCA_033675545.1 Elysia crispata | reverse complement strand
ATTCTTTATTGGAATTGGAAAAACATAAAGAGAGGAAAAATGGTCTTGATATGACACAAACATTATGAGAAAAAAAAATCCAAATTCTTCATGTGGAGCCAGGCCCAGCCTTGAAATCAGAGGGTGGATTTACAGGTTAGAAATGATAGACTTCTATAAAAAAAATTAAAAAAAAAAGATGAGCTGCAGTGGACAAAATTTTCTTCCAAGGAAAAAGCGCAAACCTTTTTAACCTTGCTTTCTCCAGGGTCTCGACCTATCACCAGGTAGCTGGTCCTTCCACTAACATTACCGGTCACCTTACCACCATGTCTCTCTACAAGGCTCTTGGCATCATCACGGTCTATAGAGTCAAGGATGCCTGTGATAACAAAAGTCAGACCTTCCAGGCAGTTCTCTGCTCCCTAAAGACAAAAAAAAAAGAAAAAGAAATATTCAAAATGGAAAAATCTGTTACGCAAATACTAAAAAGAAAAAATAGTTAAAAGCTGACTGTAACAGAAACTATACAAAGACAAAAGTGTCATAACAGCTGATTCCATGCAACTTAAGAATAAGAAGGCTTGGGGTTCTTCACCTCCATATTCCCTAATTTGTTATTTCAAGAATTGAGTTTTACTCGCAACAGGGCAGAATCAAAGCAGGATTGTTTTAGATCTTCACAGTACTTTCATACACTTGGGTTCAATTTGGATGATTTACAACAATCACCTTAGCTGGTGGAAATAATACAACATCAGAATTTTTTCCCCTTTTTTATCAAATTAAGAGAAAAAAAAAGCTCTGTAATTTGTACCTCAGGGATTTCCTTAGAGCCCAGAGCAAGAGGTCCTCCCCGCGCTTTGAATGCTTGGAATCCCTTGATGCCCTTTGGTCCACCAAATCCGTCCTAGATAATAGAGAAACCAAAAAAAAATTAATGAATTCAGAATTGTTGTAAGGTCAACCCCCTTTCCCTCAATTAATAACGGACAGCTTTTTGAGAAAGATATGTTGCTATGTAGTTAGATATCATGATCTCTGTCCAAACAAAATAAAACCATATATATATATAGATATAAAGGGTTCTTTATTGGAATAGGAAAAATATACAGAAAGGAAAAATGGTCTTTATAGTGACACAAACATTATGAGAAAAAAAAATCATAAGAAGCATTAATATGATGTCTCAGTGCAAATTTATTGCAAAATATTCTTTATTATAAGTACCACCTTTCTTTAATCTTCTTTCTTTTGTGGCTTGAATTTGCAGACCTTTTTTATCATTGAGAAGTTAAAGAAAAACGTGTTGTTCTAAATATCAACATTTTTAAAATTCAATGTCACAGAAAAGACATGCAACTCATTTGATCTTGGTGTGGGTTATATTTTTTATTAAAAATCAACAGTATAGATCCCTGAAAATCATCTAAAACCCATTTAAAATGAAACCGGAAAAAAAAATCAGGTCCATTTTCTTAAAAGATTCTGTGCATCTTGAAATTAGTTAGCTACATATTTGTAAAAATAGACAAAAAAAATTAAGTCTGCATAACTATCATCTAAAAATCAATCTTTGTAGAATACACTTACATCTTCCTCGTCATGTTTGGCCTTCTCTGAAGACACTGCCTTTTTCACAACTGGCTTGACTGGTGTGACCTCTTTTACTTTTTTAGCCTTTCCTGGTGATACTTTTACAGTTGGGGGCTTTTGTCTTTGTACTTCCATGGTGTAAACTTTTCCTTTCTTTGGAGAAGATTTGCCATTTGCCTGAAATCAGAAGCATTCACCTTAAAAATCTTCAGCTAATTAAAACAAAGTATTTCTGTGATTAATAGACTTTCATATCATGCCGAGAAAAGATGTAATGAGTATACAAAACATTTCACAAGTAATATACCAAAAACTGAAAGTAAGATACTTTCTGCACTCTAACTACTGAGAAGTTTATGAACAACCACACAGTTCCTTGCGATTTGAACCCAAGTAATATCCTGTATTGAAAATAGTAGGCCTTAAATGCAAAAATGTATAAAATCTCAATTCAAACTTGTTAATTACAATTTAGAAGAGTCACTTTGGTTAATTCATGACCCTCATTTTTTATGAGTAAAAAAAAAGTTTAAGACTAAAAATAGACTTCATTTAATTTTTTTTTTTTGAGAAAGTAAGCAAATGTCTTTAAAAAAAAATAATAAAAGGTCAAAAGGAATCCCTGTCCATCCAGCCCACCATTGTTTTGGCCGGGGAAGAACTTTCTGCTGGTTTCTTATTATTAGCCATCTTCTTTTCTACTTCGTTTCTTTCAAGAGGAGCTTGTTTCATCTTCCCTGCAAGTTTGCTAGCAAGACTCCCTGCAGAATAAAACAAAAATATTTAGATGTAAAAAAAATGTTGAAGCAACGAATGAGCACACATTGCATCAAGTGACTTCATAACAAAATGGCTGAGACAATGTTTAGTAAAAATTGATGTACTTTCAACAATCAAGCAAAGCCTCTTGTAAAATTACTTTACTTTTCCAGATACCACAGATATTAACTCTTCATGGTTCCCCTATGACAAAATCAAAAAAAAAATGTTGATTAAATTTCAAGACTGCAATTTTGGATGCCAATTTAAATCTATATGCAGTATTACCACTTTTTTTATTTGAATCTTTATCGTCTTTCACATAACTGTGTAAAGACACTTATTTGTAAGTACTATACCATTACCAATTTTGAAAATGAAAAAAAATCTTAGGAGGGGATCTGAAAATAAATAATATTTTTGCCCAATAAAAAATAGCATACATTATAAAGACATGATATACCATAAACCTTTGCCTGAGTTTAATTTTTTCGATCTACTTGCTGGAAGTCATTCATACAACGACAACCATAAAAATATAGGTAAAATCTATATCGATATTTGCACTTGATGTTTGCTAACCTTGAGGACTTGAAGCTTGCTGACTCTCATCTGAAGGTTTAACCTGAAAGAAATGGGCACAAATGTCAACAGGTGACAGCTTTTTATCTCCATTGTGAGTTACCCGTGTATGCTTTTTCAAATTTGAAATCAAGCTTCATATTTTTGTAGCAGATGAAAATATTACAGGTCATTTGTATCAGATGTTTAAATGTTTTCACATGGATTTTTCCTTCACAAGTCATTGTCAACCAAGACCAAGCAAGGAATGTTGCTATTCAAAATTGATATTTTTCTTTTTCTTTTTTATATATAATTCCTATTTCCTGTATAGAAAGACAAGCAACTCTTAGCGACTCCTCACTTTTTTAATGCTAGGTCCATCAAGTTGATCTAGAGTCTCCATAAAGTCATCGTCATCGTGCAGCTCCTCATCAAATGTCAGATCAACTGTTGCCTCTTTCTTTACGTTCTTTGAAAATGTACCAAACACAGTGAAGAAGAAACGAAAAAAAAAGGTAAGCCCTTAATGCATAATACATATTACTTAAATCTAAATCTGTAAGAGTTTCACCAACATGATTTGGCATTTGAAACAGTTCATAACTTGGTGATATAAATGTATCTTGTGCTTTTTCTTTATGTCTAATGGAATTTGATACTACAAAGCTTATTAGAGTATGGGTCTTATTACATGCCTCTAGTATATAATCTTTATTCCTTTTCATCCTTATCTTATGTTCATGAAGATATCCTTTTTAAGCAACCAAAAGTTTTGACACAAATATTACAAATCAAAATAAACCTATTGAGTAATGTAAGAAATTAGAATTAAAAAAGAAAGAAAAAATGAAAATGCATAAATTTCTGTTTTAAATAATAATATAAATCAGACAAAAATTGAACATCTCCAATAATAATTCTGATAATTCCCTACCATTTTTTGCCAATGAGAAGCTAATATCAAATCTTTTTTGATGCAACATTATTCAGATAAATTGTCGGTTAAATGAAATCTGACTTACATTCTACAACAACAGATAATTGAAACAAAAAAAACAAAATATATACCATCATATTTCTACACAACCACCCAGCAACTTTTCTTCAGTCCCTTAATGCTTTGCCACCTTTGCTTCCAGTCTGATCCTTAAATTGTAAAATTAAATATCACCTATCAAATTACTGAAGTTCTACAAACTAAAAAAAAATTTACCTCATCAATCTGTTCATGCTTCCGTTTCGCCACAGCTGTGGTTCTAGAGCTTCTTGACGCCGATCCATCGCCGAAGAAATCAGCAACGCTAACAGGTTTCTCCTTTGGGGTTGCTTGCCCATTAACAGCTGCTGCCTTTATTGTCTCTTTGCTCGGAGTCTTTTGGTTGTGGATTACAAATTTATCAAGTGGCGTCATTTTCTTTTCCTCTTCGTCTAAGAAAAAAGATTTTAAAAGTTTTTTTATTTTTTTTATATGCACCTTTTTATCAAACTTTTAAATTTCTTGATGTTAATCTCAGTCATAAATGTGTTGCTAATGCACAACATATACCATTGAAAAATATAAAATTATAAACATACAGATTATTTCTTTTAAACGTTAAAAAGCTTAGAAAAAAAAACACCTCAGCAATTAATATGGCTTTTGGCAGGTTTTGAAGTATTTCAATGGAATCAAAACTTATTCGTTAAATCAGGAATATGTAAAGTTTCAGAATCTTTTTTACAAATTGCCGAAAAAATGAAGGAAACATTCAAAGAAGTGGTCAGCGTGGGATAATTTAAACTATATTACATCTTGGTTGTGTCTTCAACATAGACAGTCAAAGCAGAAATGACGCTACCGACACAGATGTGTTCTTCAGAAATAGACTTTATAAAAGTTTTATTTTTTTTAAACAAGCTCCTCTTTAGTGAATGGGTGTCAACTGAGCCTAGCTTACAAAACAGTCTTGACTCATACAGATTGATCTACTTCTAAAATACAGCATTGGATGCTTTCTACTTATTTATGTTCTATCTTTATTTTTTTTTAACAAAAATTCATGTTATCCTGCATAAAAAAAAAAGAAAAAACTTCCTTCACAAAAAATTTCTTTCAATCCTTCGCTATGTTATTTAATAAGCGCCAGCAATGTCCACTGCCTCAAAATGAGAAAAGCCTGCCCAATACCTGATAGCTTAGACTGTTAGACAGGTTATAATGAATTTTTCTCAATAATTTGAATAAATTGCATATTCACAATTTTGTAACTGTTGCAAAATTTAAAATTCCCCCCCCCGCAAAAAAAAAATTAAAAAAAAAAACTAAAATAAAAAATGAGATGGAAATTTAGGCGCTGCAAAATTTTTATAAAGTAAAGACATTCAGTCACGATCACGGGCAGATCTAGTTTGCAAAAGAGTAAAAACAAGCAAAGAATTTATCTTTGCCGCAGCTGGAGAATCAATGAACCAAGATGTGCACAAAATGACAACTATGAAACCAGGCATACTTGGCTCATTACAGGAGATAAAACGTTTCCTTAAAAATTTTTTGCTCCAATCTATTTCGGATGAAGAGTACAGCTTGAAATCAATGAAGCAATACTATACACCCTGGTATGTTTTGACACTCACCTGAATCTACCACAGTGCTTACAATCTCTTTCTTCTTCCGCTTGGTCTTTGGTTTAGAATCGGGGAGAGGATCTTCATCTGAATCTGAGGGGAGGAAAGTGTTTCTATCAAGTGCCGAAAGCAAGGTGGGGGGAGGGGGGGGGAGGAGGGAACAGTACAGACAAAATCAAACACAATTTGCATATGACTACTTGGATCAGCAGTTTAGGACAAAATTCCAATATGTTCAAATACTAAATGTGGTTGACTATTTATGTCTCTTGTAGTTAAAGGATGGATCTAGATACATTTATTATGCCCAGAATACTATACTTGAAGGTCAAAACATATTTCTTTAAGATTCTTTGAAAATAAGTAAACAAACAAAAGTTACAGATAGTTTATAAAACAAGTTTTACATACTTTTTTTTTATAAACTTTTGCAAAGATTTACAATGCTAAATAACACAGAAGTCTTTCTTGAAGTTTGCACCACCTTAGAATTCACTCATTCTATAAAGCCATTCTTGCTGTGTTTACTCTCCTTAATAACGCGCCTAGCACATGCTCTTCATGCAAAAACGTTGTCTCAAAACCACCTTTATTGTTTTAAACAAAGGGACTTACAAAATTAAGGAATTTCCACTTCTAAATCTCTGTCCATTTATCTAACAAGGTGAGTGCCTCTGTTTTTATCAGGGATTCTCAAAGAGACAAATAATTGAGCTCATTTGTATGTTAGAGAGAGAGAGAGAGAGAGAGAGAGAGAGAGAGAGAGAGAGAGAGAGAGAGAGAGAGAGAGAGAGTGAATGAGAGGAGAGATTGAGAGGGAGAGAGTGAGGGAGAGAGAGTGAGAGAGAGAGAGAGAGAGAGAGAGAGAGAGAGAGAGAGAGAGAGAGAGAGAGAGAGAGAGAGAGAGAGAGAGAGAGAGAGAGAGAGAGAGAGAGAGGAAGAAAGAAAGAAGGGGGGAAAGGTTAAAACTGGCAAGGGTAGCAAAATTCAATGACCTCTTTTATGAAAGTTTGCCTCCGAATGCAATCTAACAACCCACTTTTTCTTGTTATTATTCTTATTATTGAAAATTGTGCGCATTTGTGAAAAACATTTTTTTTTTAAAATAGCACACAGTCACTTTATCCACAAAATGAGCTCAATATTGCAACTTTTCTAGAAACTGAAAACAAACAAATACTTAAATTAAGTCAACTTCAGCAGCATAACATGTAATTTATTCATAAGTGATAAGTCTAGAACAAAAAGGTAAAAAAAAATGCTTCTACCATTCCATACAGCTAGACAAACCTGAATCCAAAGCTCTGGAGGCTCTTTTAGATAACTGTCCTTTGGTTCTTCCATTTCGATTTCTTCTTGTCACTATCACCTCTTCAGGTTCATTGTCTTCACTGTCAAACTTGTATGACTTTGGTTTTGCTTTCTTCAATTCTTTTTTACAATTTTCCTCCCTCTGCAAACAATATAAGGTTTAGTGAGCCTCTAAAGTTTCTTTCCTATAAAAGTTAATTAAGCCTATAACTGAAAAAAATCTTTTATTCATGTACAAAACAGTTTTAAAAAAAATAATTTTCAAAAGCAGATAACTTATGTACCTTTGAAGTCGATAGTATCAAAGACCATTTTCAATTCTTTACAATATTTTGTCAATTCATATATAATGATCAGGACGTACTTAAAAAAAAAACACACAAAAAACTGGCCAATTTTGCAATGATTGGAAACCAATAGTTTCTTTCCTATAAAAGCTAACTAAGCCTATAACTGAAAAAAAAAAAAAATCGTTTATCCATGTACAAAACAGTTTAAAAAAAAAAAAAAACAATTTTCAAAAGCAGATGACTTATGTACCTTTGAAGTCGATAGTATCAAAGACCATTTCAATTCTTTACAATATTTTGTCAATTCATGTAGAATGATCAGGACATACCTCAAAAAAAAAGAAAAAAAAAACTAGCCAAATTTTGCAATGATTGGAAACCAATACTTCCAACAATTCCAATTATCCTTAAGTTCTGTACTGCTTAATTGGTACAAGTATTGGCCTTTCTGGTTCAAACTGGATGAAAAAGAAGTTTTTTCCTATGGGACAGGTTATTGGAAAGCAACAGGACTAGTTTGTATACATGAAAGATAAATGGGCATAGCTCTTCTCACTGTAAAGAAATTGGAAAAAAAATATACATCTATTTTGTTTATATCAACATAAAAAGAACCATAAGCATCCATTAACTTTTGACTTATCTAGTAGTCAGAAGTTAAAAAAAACAATTTAAAGTATTTTTTTAAACCATCAAAGTATGTAATATATGTCTTCACTTTCTTGCAGGATTTAGCATTGAGAAGGTAAAAACAAATGCCTTAGTTACAGTAATCTATTGGGTTTAATCATACATGGTTTAACCAAAGTAATTTGTAGAAGTAACAAAATTATTTGGAACCTAAAGTCATTTTTGTTTAGCCATGTATATTGTTATTAATCCTTTTTGGTTGAACAGAGATATAATTGCAGTTCTAAATAATCATATAAAAGACCTTTAGCTGCAAAAATTTCTATTTAATCAAAAAAATATGACAATATGAAATGTGAGCAAGACATTTTGAACACTGGAAATTTTCTACGCAGTGAAAGGGAAATATAAGTACAATGTACAAATATGATGATGCCGTGTGTTTATTTTTTTTGAAGATCAAAATGGGCAAAATTTTATTGATGTTTATCACTACTTCATTTCTCTTAAGATACTGCAAAGGTTCTCATAATCAGTTTTCAACACAGTTTAAGACTGCGAGTTTTGGTGAATAATATGGAGGATTTCAAATCTGGCTGTGGTAGGTGGACAAAATTTGCAACTTATGTTTAAATTGCACTGGGAAAGAAACTTTTCCATATTTTTTCTCAGTCTCGCTGGATAAATCCAGTGGACTACTTATAGTTATCTAAAAGAATCAGAAACCAGAAATATGTGTGTTGGTCTATAAATTATAAGGCTGTAAAAAATACAAAACAAAAAAACAAACTTTTTTTTATCTAAAAGATTAAAAAATAGTGTGTGTGTGTGTGTGAGTAAAAGAATGTCTCAAAGCGCTTAAAGACCTACCACAGTTCTCTTTCTTGATTCCTTTTCCTCTTCAACCTTGGAGTTTTTCTTTCTTGGACTTGTTCTTAATGGTGTACTCTCAACCCTCAATGGCTTTTTCTTTTTCCCACACTCCTCAACACTAAGAGTGGAATCAGATTTGGACAGGCTCTTTTTGACTTTAGATTTTTCAATGCTAGTTTGTGATTTAGTTGTAGAGGAACTGCTTGAAGGGATGCTGTCAATGTCAATCACGTCTTCATTGTCTGCAGAAGATTTCTGAACATCTCCCACTCTGCCCTTAATAATTTTGGCAGTGGAAGAACTTTTTCCTTTCTTGGGCTTGCTGCTTTCACTTTCCGAGGAGACTTTTTCTTTTCCTAATTTTGCTTTCTTTGTGGAGTCACTGGAGCTTTTTATCACTTCCTCATCAGAAAAATCTTCTACCACAATAGAATCGTTGGCTTCACTCTGCAAGCTTTTATCTAAAACTAACTTTTTTGAAGGGCTGCTCAATGTTTTGTTGCTATTCCGTGTCTTCAGTTGTCTACCAGTATCTTTTTTCTCAGCTCCTTTCGTCTTGTTGGTGTTCTTGATGCTAGCTGAACTTTTCAGTGCCTGCTTTGACGGTTTGATGGATGAGCATGGTCCAAAAAATTTTCGAATATCCTGTGATGGAAAGACCATAGAGAAATCTAGAGTATGAAAATTACATCTTTGATCGGTGGCAAATTTTAATGCTAGGATTCGAGGAAAATGAGGTCAAGACAATGAGTGAGAGGCAGCAGGTACTTCAACAAGGTCCTATAGTAAGAGGTGGGACACAAAAATTAAAGAAAAGAAGAAAAGAAAAAAAATGTTTATTGAGCTTTTGTTTCTCCTGGACCCAGCTAGCCTGAGGGAAACACACAGTCTAGTCAAAATAATTTGAATATTCTGTTAAATTAGAGTCAATTAACCTTATTCAATATTTTCCACTCTTTCATAAAAACATCTATTGGATTGAAGTGTGATGATTACAGTGTGCACCACTTTAGTTTTTTTTTTTAACCAATGAAACGAGATATCACCTATCTCTGCATGTTGACTATTCTGCAAATCTGTTTTATTTAACAAGCGTCTGCAAGTAATTCTAATTTTTATCCACAACAAGCAGTTCTTTTCAGTGCCCTTTTCTATCTGTCTTAACACAAGTCACCATAAGCAAAAAAAAAAAAAGAAAATTAATTCCAGTTTCACTTTCAGATATTTATTGAAAGCCAACATTAAATTTTTCCCAAACACTCAGGAAAATAATGTCAGTCCTTATTTTCCTAAACACATAGGAACATAGGCATCTCCTTAAAGCATTTTTTTAGTAATTTGCAAAGATACGTACAATGGGCTAGATTATACCTCATCTTCCACTCTCTCCGTCTAGCTCTGCTTGTCTGTCTAATGATCGTGTAGGCCATTTACAAATAAATCTCATGAGAGAAAATAAAAATATCCTCCCGGGGGGGGGGCTCCAAGTCCAACCACAAACCTTTCGGTTAATAGCCAGAAGCGCAAACCAGTTGCCCCAGAGAGATGTGCATGTGTTCAGAAAATAAGTATCAGACTTATTTTTCCAAGTGTTTAGGAAATTAATTATTGGACTTATTTTTTCGAGCGTTCAGGAAAACAGTCACTTCATTTGAAAGTTAGGAACACCTTTAGTCCAAGGTATAACAGATGTATGAGTAACATGGCAGACAGTGATAATGTTATTATTGTTCTGTATGATGTGGCTAAATAATGCATTAATTTTTAAGGTCTATGAAAGCTTAGAAATAGTTTTTAAGACCGTGCATTTATAATATAAAGATTGTTGGCTACATAAATTTCAGATTTCCTTGCTTGTTAAAAATTATATAAAATGTCTCCTTTTTCTTCAGAATATCATGTAATATCGACAGGTTTGTTTTTCAACAAACTAGATTCTAGATTCTTTTTACTTTAAAAATTATATGATACCAAAAATAAATAAATCTGCCTAAAAAATAAAAACCCACTGCAGTCTATTATAAAGTATTAATTTCCTGAGCCATTCAAATCTATGTTTAGTATCTATAGATTACTTTGTATCTTATGATATCAGTATTAACTTGAAGTAAAAATTTGTTCTGGCTCTGAAACAAAATTTTAGGCCTAAATTCCTAGGACTCTGGAGCATTATCATGTTCATTCATACTCTTTTTCTTTCACCGTTTTTTAAATGTAATTTTGTAGAACTAGAAATAGGCCTATAGATCTAGATTGTCTTCGACTTCACAACGCAGGCTGCATTTTTTTTTTATTTGGGTGGTGGGAGTAGAGTGTCTACAGATCTAGATCTAGTCTGGATCTAATCTCCCAAAATTTAACTTGGAAGAAGAAAAGGTTTGCCTCTAGATCTCACTAGATCTAGATATCTAGTCGACCCTGCTCTTGATCTAGATCTAGCGCGTGATCTACAGAAAGAAAAGCATGTAAGTATAAAATCCAGATCTATAGGTTAGATCTAGAATCGAAGTGTAAAACAAAAATCCAAGGTTGACATTTATGACAAGTTGCAAAATGTAATTTAATAAATTATGAAGCATCAAAGTAAGATTAGATCTAGATTCTATTTCTTGCAGTAACGTGTACCATTTTGTCCGTGCAGTCTTGATTTGGAATCCTATTTAGGCTTTTTTGATTTTAAAAAACATGGCTCAATCCGCTGAATAAGATGTCTCGCTTAAGTTTTGTTAGTGTAGACGGACCGCGCCATTATAACATTCTTGTTTACGTTCGCAATTTTGTCTTCCTGTCAACCTGCAAAATGAACCAAGAAAAATCGGTCCAAACAGTTCTGAAATCGCAGTTTCAGTAATTCAGAGTAATAAGAAAGCAATTGCAGAACGAAAGAAAAATCCTAGCCTTTCAACTTTATACCCTTTTTCTGATTAATTAGAATAGTAAGTGTCAAATCATGTTCCATCTTCTTTGTAATGTCTTTACTAGGCAGTATGAAGTTGTTAAATCCAGCAGAAGTGTTAGAGCTGTGTGAAAATCTGAGGTCACTTGGTTAAGAAAATCAGAATGAAATAAAAACCAAAAGCAATAGATATTATATATATGTTTGTGTTTGTGTGTGTATGCTTGGAAATATTCACTACTCAGGTCATAGCCAGCCAGAAGAAAAGACGAGCCAGGAATCTTGGTGTACAAGAAAAGCAAGTTGTTTAAGAAGATAAGAAAAGAGATTTACGGACTCCCTGGTTGAAAAAAGCATTAGTTCAAATCAACGCGCTTCAGAGTTCAGTAAAGGTGTTAGTTTATTTTACAGTGAAGGATTTTTTTATTAAAGTGTTACCTCTCATATAATCAAATCAAACAGTTTTACGTTAAAAAACATTAATATTTGTGTTTAATTTTATTTTCGTTTTGCTCGTATACTCTTATTTGTTATAAGAATCACCTTTTTATTATTATTATTATTATTATTATTATTATTATTATTATTATTATTATTATTATTATTATTATTATTATTATTATTATTATTATTTATTATTATTTTAGTATCGTCGTTTTAATTAGTAGAATATTATGTATAGGAATTGATGCAGCATGTTATCTTACATTTTTATGTTTCCTAGAGTGTAAGCGGTTTCACTTTGATTAACACTTAGAGAATAATTAGTGCATACCACCAGAAATCGATTAATTGTACACATTTCAAACAGACTTTTCATCAGAATAGGAAAGGACTGCTTTTGGAACAGGATGGTTTTATCGTATGCCGTTAGCAGTTCAGCAATTTAGAAAAATGCACATCTCTACCAACTTAACTGGTACTTAAATGACTTACGAAGTGAGAAAAGGTGTGGTCACCTACTCAAACATCAACAATCAACAGTTTTTTTGTGGTTTTTTTTTTAAACTTAACTCTGGGAGCTTTCCAATTGAGATAGACAATATAAACATAATAATTTAACTTTGCATTCTATACTGGTGTCTTTTTATTAGGTAAGTCCTGTTATTCTCCTTTCTTGTTAAGCATGACTCTAAGGTGTTCTGCTGTTGTACTGACCTAGTTTGATGGTTTGTTTTACGTTTACGTACCTTTGTCAATGCATGT
>JAWDGP010007260.1:37500-67748 GCA_033675545.1 Elysia crispata | reverse complement strand
GAGTGAGCTCCATCTCTCTGTGAAGCTAAGATTACGGCAACCCGCCACGACTCCTGGTCTAGACTAGACAGATGGTACTGAGTGAGCTCCATCTCTCTGTGAAGCTAAGATTACGGCAACCCGCCACGACTCCTGGTCTAGACTAGACAGATGGCACTGAGTGAGCTCCATCTCTCTGTGAAGCTAAGATTACGGCAACCCGCCACGACTCCTGGTCTAGACTAGACAGATGGCACTGAGTGAGCTCCATCTCTCTGTGAAGCTAAGATTACGGCAACCCGCCACGACTCCTGGTCAAGTCGGGTAGGTTCGTGTAGAAGTTACTGTTGGTGTAGGAGTTACTGTTGGTGTAGGAGTTACTGTTGGTGTAGGAGTTACTGTTGGTGTAGGAGTTACTGTTGGTGTAGGAGTTACTGTTGGTGTAGGAGTTACTGTTGGTGTAGGAGTTACTGTTGGTGTAGGAGTTACTGTTGGTGTAGGAGTTACTGTTGGTGTAGGAGTTACTGTTGGTGTAGGAGTTACTGTTGGTGTAGGAGTTACTGTTGGTGTAGGAGTTACTGTTGGTGTAGGAGTTACTGTTGGTGTAGAAGTTACTGTTGGTGTAGGAGTTACTGTTGGTGTAGGAGTTACTGTTGGTGTAGGAGTTACTGTTGGTGTAGGAGTTACTGTTGGTGTAGGAGTTACTGTTGGTGTAGGAGTTACTGTTGGTGTAGGAGTTACTGTTGGTGTAGGAGTTACTGTTGGTGTAGGAGTTACTGTTGGTGTAGGAGTTACTGTTGGTGTAGAAGTTACTGTTGGTGTAGGAGTTGGGGGATGGGACAGTAACTTTTGACCTTTACGCTAACAAAGTAATTGGATTTTTGGATGTTTACTGAGCAGATGGTTTTTAAGGTGTTGTAGGTGAATTGTGCATTGCAGTACTTTTGCTTGAGAGTTAGCTCCCAAACTAACCTTCTGTACTTATGCACTAATTCTATGATCTTAGGTGTTTCTCTGCCAAAGTTTGGGAATAAATTTATCAGTACTCTTTTCAGCAGGTCCCACTCTAGTACGGTTGTCATTTTCTTGATCTTCCTGTGTAATTCTAGCCTCGCGCCTTTCCATGCCTTGCAGTTGCACAATCCATACAGGTGGGTCTCTGCCTGCTTTTCATTGCAGAATGCACACTTTACACCGTTTGGTATAGGGTTCATATTATACAGTAATCTATATGTTATTTCTTTGGTCTTATTTGTCAGTTTGTGGTTGTGCTGATTTTTAAAAGCCGGTTCGACTTCTACTATTGTATATCTATACATTGGTTTTAGTTTTTTCAAAAAGAGGCCTCTTTGGTTTTGGTAGTATGACCAGGTAGGGTTTCATATCTCCTATCTAGTGAGGATGTTTCGCTATTGCTTTCCTCAGCTCCTGATGGAAGGGGCTGTTGATTTTCCTAAAGCAATGAGGGAGCCTATTATTTAGTGGAGTGAACCTGGTTAGATCTATTCCTAAAAAAATACTCCACTAAAGGAAATTTTTCTTTGTTATCTATAGCCTCTGATAAATGTTTTATCCTCATTGCCATTGTTTTGACTTCTATATCCTGAATCCTTAGTCCTCCCTCCTCGTTGTCCAGCGCTAACCCTCTTCTACCTATCCTTTTCATTGTACTTTTGAAGAGGAAGGGCATAACTATTTTCCCGTATTCTATGAAGAAATTGGGGGGAGATTTGAAAATGTTTAGTTGGTACAGTACCTGCGGGACTATCTTGCTATTTATTATTTTCGCTCTTCCAAATATTGTGGTATGTTTGATTTCATAGGCCTCCACTTGTCCTCTACATTTCTCCAGCAGGTCATCCCACGATTCAGTCGTGGTTTGTCCTTTGTGGCTCGTGAAATGTAGCCCGTATATTTTCATCTCTCTCACTACCTCTATGTTTAGTGCAGGGGCTTGCCTGTTGTTTTCCGGTCCTACAATCGTATTGTTGATGTAGATCTTGTTGCCACTAGCCTCTCCAAAATCCTAAAACTTTCGTATGGTTTTGATAATGGAGCTATCCGTTGTTGTTAGCATCATGGTGTCATCTGCAAAGGCTTTGCCTTTCTGTTCTCCTCCTCTCGGTATGTCTATTCCCTTTATTTCTCTGTCCTGTCTAATGCTTTCTAATAGCGATTCTAGTATAATTGCATACAGCAATGGTGACAAGCTGCACCCTTGTCTCACTGATCTAGTCAAGGTGAACTCCTCACTTATCTCTGATTAACTATCATCTGACTAGAGGGATTGTCGTACAGGATTCGAATCCAATCCCTGAAGTACCTACTCAGATTGCTCGCTTCTAGAACTTTATGGAGAAAGGAGTGCGACACTCTGTCGAACGGTTTCTCCTGATCTAAGCTCAAAATCCTAGCCGGTATTCCTTTAACATTATTATTTCTCTGAAGTGGTGGAGGTGATTTTGTATTTTGCGCCCTTTCACCGCGCACTGTTGGTCTTCATGCACCAGTTTGCGCATTACTGGCTGTAGCCATAGTGTTAATATTTTACTTATTATTTTGTAGTCTGCATTCAGTAATGAGACTGGTCTGTATTTCCTAACTTCCGTCCTGTTGTTCGAATCCTTCGGAAGTAGCGTCATATATGACAGCTTCATCTCTTTTGGAAGTAGCGTCATATATGACAGCTTCATCTCTTTTGGAAGTCTGCCTCGCTCCATCGCTTGGTCTACCACTCTCTTCAGAATGGCGACCAGCTGGCCCTGGAAGGCTTTATAGAACTCGTTTGTGAGTCCATCAGGGCCTGGCGATTTGTTCTTAATTAGACTTTAATGGCTGTTTCTATTTCATTTTCGGTGAAAGGGTGTTCCATGCTCTCCATCTCGTCATCTCCTATCTTCCTAACATAATTTAGGTACTCCTCCTGTTTGTTCTCTGTTTGTTGCCCTTACTCTGTATATAGCTCTAAATAGAATGCCTGGAATTCCTTTTTAATTTCTTCTAGTTTGTCTGTTAACTCCCCGTTTTTCTTTTTGATCTTTTTATGGTCCTGCTTTTCTGCACGTTTTGCTCTTTTGCTGGGAAATGTTTGGTTGGGATGTTCTTTTGTTCAGTATCCACCTTACATCTGACCGCTGCTCCTCTATACCTTTCTTCCTCCATGCCATCTAGTTCTTTCTGTAACATGGATCTTCTCTCTGCCCCTATATCTGTTGCTTCTAGCAGTGTCAGTTTAGTTTTTGTTCTTTCCCTCTTTTCCTTGTTTTCTACTTTGGCCAATTCTTTGCTCACTTTCCTGATCAAGTGCTTGGTGTTCATCCATATCTCTATTGCTCGTTCCGGACATTTGTCTATTTCCTCCCTCCAGATGGTAATTAGCCTGCTAATGGCCTCTCTATCCTTTTCCTTTTCCAGCTGCGTATTGTTTAGCTTTCAATACGCCGATTTCCTTCTCTGGTTGGTTTCCTCACTTTTACTGATTTCTAACACTACAGCTAAGTGATCTGAATGCTTATGCACCTCCGTCTGATGGATTTTGAAGGTGCTATAAGATTCATGGATATAAAAACGATCTAGATTCCTTAGCGTGTGTTCCCTATTGCCCCTAAGCTGGAAAGTGTTTAATGTTTCTGCGGTGTTCTGCAGTTTGAAAAACTAGGTGGTTTCTAACAGGGAGTTAGCTTCTACACCATTGATAGTATTGTCCCTAATGTCTATATTTAAATCCCCTCCCCAAATGATCTTTTGATTTTTATGAAAATTTTCTACTTTGTAGTGCATTTTATTTAAAAATTCCCTTTGCTGTTGTTTATGGCATGGAGCGTAGGTGTTAACTAATGTAACTTTACGGTGGGGAGGAGGGAGACGGTTTGGTTGGGGACCCAGTTTTTGCGGGGGGGGAGGGGAAGGCTTTCTTCTCCCCAGCTACCCTGGCGTAGGAGACACCTGCTACCAAGTTGCCGGAGGCGGGTTTAACCCTCCGCCCCAACGTACGCTCCATTCTCATCTGAGTTTTGTGTTTACACTGGTTTGGCCAGTGTTCTATCGAGTGGCAGTGATAGCAGCTCTGCTTTCTACCTTTCAGGGAGACCATGATCAGGGCCTCCTCTGTGGTCCCATATTCGTTCACCTGTCTGTAAGGGATGTAATAGGGGATGTCCCCCTTGGTCCCTGAGTGGCATGGTTGTGTCCACTCGGCTCAAGTCACGCTTCCGAATTATCATAGAAATAGAAAGAAACCGCTAGAGGCGCGGAGACCAGTTTCCCGCCATTATACTAAGTCTAATAATGCTAAGAAGCTAGAAGTGCACTTGGCTCCACCCACAAACTGATAATTGAAACACTAAAGATCTGTTCTAAAGGCCTACTGCTACTGCCAAAAATGAATAAAAGTTCTACACCGGCCTCCCTACATGTAAGGTTTACGCCACCTCAGAGCACCTTTGGAAGGAAAAAGAATAGTTTCTAATTCTAGTTTACTTTTTTTTCCTACTCTACATCAAGTGAACAATAATGTTGTCAATAGTTATTTTAATGCTCTTTTTTCTTTTACTTTTAGTGAATCCTGGTGCCTCTGTTCAACGCCCTCAGGATGCACAGCCATCCCAATATTTTTCTTTATTTTGGGATGAGGCATGATGGAACCACTTGGTTGTGGAAACCAACCGTTCTGCTGTCTCAAGGAATGCACCTGCAACATGGGTTCCAGTTACTGTGAAGGAAATGAAGGCCTTCATTGGTAAGCCATGATATAGTGTAGCTTACAGTTACAGTAACTGTTGTTCTCTCCCTTTACTCTCCAAAGTTTCTGTTGAAGTTTTGGTGACTAAAAAATTCTCAGCAATCTAAAGACATTTTTTTTAAACAGTCAGAGCCTTCCATTCTTAAATGACTTGACTCTTGCCTATTCCAACTCTATCATATAGATCTGATGATCATTATGCAAAGTGTAGTATTTTTCTTTCTGAATCATTATAATATAACTGTTTTGTACCTGCTAAAACATGTTTTTATTGCTGGTTGTATAAATTAATGATTATAAGATAAATCAAAACACCTACAAGTACGCGCCAAAATTGAAAGTCAGTTCATTTTTTGTCTCAAAAGTAATGTCGCCATCCTTTGGTCTTAATGATTTCAGGTATCTACCTCGCCATGGGGATTATGCGATTTCCCAAACTCCAAAATTATTGGAGACAAAAGAAAAGGCTCTCCAGGACCTAGTTTGGCACCTACATGTCCAGGGACCGGTTCCTGCTGATCTGGCGCTACCTCCATAGAGCGGACAACACTATCGTTCACGCTGCTAACCCGCATCGCCTGTTGGCATCTACTGTGAATCCTTTCTTTAATCCTACCATAATATAAAGATGACTTGAAGAAAAAAAATCATTTTGATTCAAAATATTTTCAAAGTTCTTTTGCTCAATACCGTATACTATAAGTTTATTTGCAAAAAAAAAAAAAAAATAGGAATAATATCATTTTATATATAATCTTCCTATCATTACAATCAGATCTGTTTATGGTTTGTAAAATTTTATTCTATCAAGCAGTTGCAAACTTTGTAATTGTGACTTTTTTTTAAACTAAATCTTGTTCACTTTCACATTAAAACTAAAATTATACTAATTACTATTGATCACTTGCAGTTTTCAGATCTACACTGGACGCGAGGCTGGGCAAGAGCAAGGGTTGGCTCACCGCGTGGTGATGGACCTTTTGGCACCTTACCGGCAGACCAACATCCGTGTCTCCATGGATAATTTTTATACGGGTGTACCCCTTTTGCGGAGGCTGCACAGTGAGGGGATATGTGCTGTTGGCACCATCAGGACAAATCGGAAGCACCTGCCGAAGGAATTACTGCCAAAGATTGCTCCACTGGCCAAGCATAATTACAAAGTGGCTCAAGCCGGAGAGCTAACTTTCTCGGTTTGGATGGACACAAAGGCTGTTTGTGTCCTGTCCACTCATCACTGCTCAGGACAGACAGGTTAGTAAAAATAAGCTGTCATCCTCTCCTATTATTTTTTTCTCATTGTTCATTATTAATTACTTCCAACTTAAAAATAAATTATCATTGGGATGCATATATCATCAAAACACAAAATTTGATTGATTGATAATTATGACTGTTATTATTACTATTAGCAATGAGCGCAGACTTTCCTCATATTTAAAATTTCAATAATTTGGTGTTTGTTTTTCTTTTTCAAGGAGAAACACAACGAAATAAAACTATATCATAATCTTAAATGCTTCATTTGTTTCAGGCACTGTCACTAGGCGCTCTGGCCATGTGGAGCAGCAACGGGTGGTTGTGCCGGCTACTCTTGCTGACTATCAGCAGAATATGAAGGGGGTGGATCTATGTGACCAGCTGCTTGGATATTACATGCCTGGACATAGCTAACAATGCATTATAATTAAATTTAATTTTTTAAAAATTATTTCATGTACACAATATATTTTTACATTGGAAAAGTTAAAGGCGTTTCCTTGTTACTCAGTTATTGTTAACAATTTTAACATTTCCCAAGTGCTTATTCACCTTCCACTTTGAAATGTACAAATTTTTATGATGCAGAGCTTTTTATTTCATATTTTCCTTGTTTTAATTACATTTTATGACATTTAATTGATTATTGACTTCTTATTTAAAATTTATTGTGATTTTTTTAAAATTACAAGTATTATTTTTTAACTTTCGCACTGGCCTGATTTTTTCGCACTTTTTTACAGATCGAAAGAATGATGGAGGCGCATTTTTTTTCTTACATCACCCTGGCGTCAGCTCATAACGCGCATGTTGTGGCCAAGGATAGCAACGAGGAGTGCTGCAGAAGAGAGTGGCCAGGCTTGGATCCAGGATTTTCTGGAGGATCTGGTAGAGAACCTGGTTGACGACAGAACTTCTTCAAGGGCTCCTCCAAACCGGTTAGTTGCTCGTCCTACGGCCCAACTTCACACCCTGCGTGCTGCACCAGATGGGCTTTACAAGCTGTGCTCCGAGTGCAAGATGGAAGGGGTTGAAGGCTCGCAACTCCAACAAAGAATGCACAGTTTGTAAAGTGCCCGTCCATCTCAAGTGCATGCCTGAGCATCAGAGGAGGATGCTAGCACTTCAGCACTAACAATGTAGCCAGAGCAGGTTTTTTTTCTGTTTTTCATCATCATCATCATCATCATCATCATCATCATCATCATCATCATCATTATTCATCGTCAAAACATTCCATTCTTTCTAATGAGGCCACAGATTATTTTTTTGTCCTGTGTCGGTCCTAAGCCCCACAACTCAGAGGGGAAAGGTTTGGATTCGGATCTCAATGGAGTTTTCTGCAACCGTGTTATCATCCCAAAATTCAGAGGGGAAAAGTGTTATTGGAATGTCAATGGATACTGTGTAAGTGAGTTATCTAAATGGATTATTGATCATTTCAATGGATTAGCAGTTCAGCCAAGGTTGGGTAAGTTGGACTATAATATAATTGGTGTTGTGGCAAAACATTTTTTTATGCAGGTCCTTGCAATCTGAGATCAGCTTTTTTGTATTAGTTTTTTTACAAATAGTTTTACCAGTGAAAAGCAAAATAGATTCCTTTTATTTAGTTCACTCATATTCATAATACTAGATTGCTAGGCAATGATCTATTTTGATCATCAATAGATAATGAATAAGATGAAGCCAAATAAAAAAAAAATGCGGATACGCACTTTTCACCTCATTTGTTATGTACAAATCATCACAGGTTTTTATCATATTCATACTTATGTTCAATACATGCATCATTGGAAAGACTTTATACTTTCTCCTGTCATTTTTCTAGAGTCAAAATAAAGTGCTTTGAAGTTGTAAATATATTACTACTCAAAAACACTAAATATTATTTTAGGCTTCCGCTTTGTTTGCGCCTTTTCTCGCTAAATTTGCTACTATTTTAAATTTTTTGCACACTTTTTACACCATACTAAGGCAAAATAAGTTCCCATTATATGATCAACCCATATTTAGGGTCTCTGGTCGTTAGGACCATGGTTTATATACATAACATTAGGATGAATTTAAAAAAAATATAAAGTATGTTATTCTGGCCTGATTAGTGACAAATTTAAAATGTCATAACTTTTGATCTAATGCATACTTTTTGCTACTTTTTGCACCATTGCACTGTAAATTAGATAGACTTTCTCTTTTCTTCATGTTTTTTCTCAATTTACAAAAATTAATACTGAATTTGCCTCTCAAAGACAATGAATATTTTTTGACAGCGTTTTGGGTTTTGTCTCATTTGTTCATTTTTTCTATAACTTTTTTTTCTGTTCCATATTTTTACAAACGGTTTTCACCAATAAAAAGAAAAAAATGAATTTCCTAAATTTCATACATGACTGTCTGGGTCTAGGATGTATGGATCATGGTCTATTTTGATGTTGAAAATCCAATAAGCCGAATTTTTTTTTAAATTTATTTCACTTTATCTATTCTACCATAACTTTTTATTAAAATTTTCTACATGAAAATAAACTTCACCAATGAAAAGAATATTTCTTTCCCTTTCTGATAATGTATAGTTTTAATGGTGTATTGTGAATAGTTTTTGCACAAATCAATAATTTTTAGTTTGTGTTCACAACAAATTTTGCACCTTCAGCCATTAGTCCTAAATGGCTCAGTAACTAGGAATGTCAACTCTTGAGCACCCAGTAGATGTATTTGGGCTAGAGTGGAGTAGGAGGAGAACAAGTATAACAGCTTGGGAATTGTGTATAAACTGTAATTAGGTATATAAAGAGATTAGCCAAGCCTACGACTTTTTCAGATAAGGAGGAGGCTGGAGATATCCCAACTGGGGTCTAGATATGTAGATCCCTAATAGATACTCCACATGACATGCGGTGAACACCAACGGAATTTGTGTACAGGGAATTATGTATAATTATATTATATACAGAGATACGCCAAGCCTGAGACTTTCTCATATAAGGAGGAGGCTGGAGATATCCCAACTGGAGTTTAGATATGTAGATCCCTGATAGATACTCCACATGACATGCGGTAGTATTGCTCAGCACCGCTCGCCACTTCATTGCTGTTGTTCACATTTTGAGATTTGAGTTTGAGTGAATGGGGGAGAATTTTATTAAATTGTACCTTGATCCAAGGCTAAGTGTGGCCGCTTTCACACATTTCATGATAAGCTGACCTCAGTTCAACCCACTTTAGTGAATGAGAGTTGAGACAGGATTCTCGATTTCTTTTTCTTCTCATTGATACGTCCTTTCTGTATCAAATGTAAGAATTTAAATGAAAATTTCACTATCACATTCTTTCCTTTCATGCATTTCTCAAAACTTTGAAAATTTCTAAATTCATTTTTCATCAAATGCTTTTTTTTTTCTTCAATTTTTCCCACCCTCGATTCTTAAAGTTATGGAATCTCCTATTTTATTAGTCTTTAAAATGCCAATCCGCCTGTGATCCATATAGAAAGAAAACATGTAGACCACAATCAATATGTTTGGATTCAAATCCAGAAAGACACTCATTTTAGTTCTTAAAAAAAATAAAACAAAAGAGAACTTCAGTGTTTCTGATCCTTTACTATCACATTTTTATCAAAGCCAGCAAGTGATATTGAAAGATAGTCTAGTTTTAATCTTACAATTTCACTAACTTATGTTTGTGAAATCATTTTGAACTTTTTCGGATAGAATTAGGCTATTCTAGTTAATCTTGAGCTTACGACAATTTCTCTGGGTTGAGAGAAAGAATTTCTTTTTTACCTATTGCACTGTATGTACCAATGAATAGTCTTCTCTATTGCTATTTGTACTGTGGAATGGAAACAAATTAATATTTTGTTCTCAGTCTCTCAAAATATTGCTCTTTGTAGTTTAAGTGGTTATACCGGCTGGTTTCCCCATGTGAAGGAAGCATAATGAAAACATATTTTTCTAATTGGCTGTTAATCAATAGTAAATGGCACACTTTAAAAAAAATTCGTGGTTTACAACATAATTATTTGATTATTACAGACTAGTGGTACTTAATGAATGATTGTCAGCAAAACCAGGTATATAGGTGAAATAAATTTATTACAAAAACAAATCAAAATCCGAGTTTGCAATAGAAAAAAATGCCTTTTTAAAAAGAAGTAAATAATTTCTCATATATATATATTATATACACATATTCACACACACATGCATATGCAGTATTTGCAAGCAAGTTTGATGGTAGAGAAAGAATAAGAAAGAAGGAAGAGAAGAGAGAATGTGGATAGAAGCAATGAGAAATTATTCAGTGAGAGAGAGAAAGCCACAGACGGAGACAGAAAGATCTGATAGTGATAATGAACTCTCTTTAGGATCTAATGTAGTACGTATTAGTTTAATGTACTTGTTAATACAATGAAGGCACAAAATTTAAAATTTCCGTTCTTTGAAAAAGATTGAGTGTTAAGAAGGTTAGAAACTAATATCTACTGTATCATTTTTAGATCAATTAAATTGAATATAGCAGTGGAGCTTTGTGAATAGTTGTAAAGCACCGAAGGAAAAAAAAATAGGTACAGTGCAGCTCCAAAATGTACAAAACGAAACAAAACACGTGATCTTTCGGCTTTGCGCCTTCGTTAGACACAAAAACAAGAACAACAAACCACACAAGGATATTTACATATATAAATTTGAAATACAAACTATAAAAATAAAATAAGTATATATATATATATATATAGAAGATCTTACCATAAATTCCCTTCATACGACACTGGTGTTTCAAGCGGAGGACAAGCTTGAAACACCAGTGTCGTATGAAGAGAATTCAAGGTACATTTCTATATCTATGAAATGCTCCCATTGTTGAGCACTCATCAATTATTTCAAATTATCTTCAAACTATATATATATATATATATATATATATATATATATATATATATATATATATATATATTCATATATAGATAGATAGATAGATAGATAGATAGATAGATAGATAGATAGGTATACAAAAGGTTATATATAGAAAGATCTATCCAAAAACAAAAAGAAAAAGGTAGAAATAAATAACGTGGAAGTATACAGAGAAAAAAATATAACACGTCTCATCTTTTTATTTCGTCATCTGCGACGGGGTGTCTTAGATATAAGAAGGACCTAAAATATTTTTTTGTGAACGTGCTGTTTCAAACAAGCAATTCATATCAAATACATGTACATATAAAAACCTGATTGTACCTCGGCTTGTCCTAAGCTGATATTAGTTGATAGATGGTCAGAACCTTAATGGCGCGTTGTGATCCGTAATAAGGTATCAGTTTACACCATTTGGAAAGTTCTGAATTCATAAATTCCGGCCCTTAATGTCTTAAAAGAAAAAAAAACACATAAATACTAGAGACTTGAAATGCCTTGACTTACTAGCTGAGATATCGAAAAGCTTTTGTCAATTTCTAGAGCAAAAGGATGCATCGATGAATTCAAAGCTCTATGGCAATGGTTTACAAATCAAAAGAAGTCAGTCTTTGAAACAATGATTTTTGCACCTCGGATTGTTTGCGGAAATTTTGGCAACTAAGAAGCAAAAACTCGAAACCTATGTTGTGACACCGTGATTTACTCATTTGATTTTTGTTATTAACGATCTAGTATTAGATATGCTACGGATAAAACACTGCTGAGATTCTCCACCCCCACCCCCCCCCCCTCCCCCCTCACTCTTTATGTAAGAGAATTTTTTAAACTAAAAATCGTCGGTAACTTCTCTTACGATGCTGTGTTGTCGGTGAGCCTCCGTCTGATGGCGATACTCTCGAACTCTTCAGAAAAATCTGGAAAAATAATAAGATTTATAATCAGCAATGTTTTGCAGAGTGAATTTCAAATTTTGGCAAAGTTTGATAAAAATAAACCCATTGTCCTTGTCAAGAAAGCTTTTTTATGTATTAAACTTATAATAATAGTACAAATAACAATATAAGAAATATTAATATAAGTTTTCTTCTTCTTCTTCTTCTTCTTCTTCTTCTTCTTCTTCTTCTTCTTCTTCTTCTTCTTCTTCTTCTTCTTCTTCTTCTTCTTCTTCTTCTTCTTCTTCTTCTTCTTCTTCTTCTTTTTAATAATTATGTTATGTTGTTGTTGTTATTATTATTATTATTATTATTATTATTATTATTATTATTATTATTATTATTATTATTATTATTATTATTATTATTGTTATTGTTGTTGTTCTTGTTGTTGTTGTTGTTGTTGTTGTTGTTGTTGTTGTTGTTGTTGTTGTTGTTGTTGTTGTTGTTGTTGTTATTATTATTATTATTTTTATTCGAATCGTTATAAGTGTTCCATATCAACTTTAGTCTGGAAATATTGATCTCTTATAATGGCCTTCGTCCAGTTCACCAGATCGACCCAATATGTACGAGAAAGCACAGAAGGTGTATGTGGGTCACGTGACGTACCATCGAAGGCATCTGGCTGCGGATCTTGAGGTTCGTGAGGACACCGATGATGTGGACAGATATTCGAAGTCATGTGACCCGTTCGAGGAGGACAGATGCCTGTGTCGGAACCTGGAACTGGCGAGGTCAAGGTCGCTTGTGATGGCTGCCTGCTGGGACGCGTCGTGGAGATAGCGCTGGAGTAGAGGAATGTTACAAGTTTGAGATGAACAGTCGCAAGGGCAAGGCCAACGACCGAGTATGGGTTACCTTTTACTGATACCTTGTCATGTCCATAACGTATTAGTTGCCTAGAAGAAAAGCCTTGAGCTTTCCTCAAAGCGCTTCATCTACTAGTTCCCCTATTATGTTGCTCCTTTACACTATTATAGATGTTAAGCTTAGAAAAAAAAGGAGGAAAAGCCCGAGGAAATATCGTTTATCAATACATGTGACGTTTTACTAACAAACTTTGCCTAAGATTTATTCTGTGACCCACAATTGTTAAAAAACAGCGAAGCCTTGGACTTTGCAATTCATTGTGCAAACTAGATTTCCAAGCAATGCAAATATACATCGAGGTAGATTTTTTGTAAGCATGAAGCATGTATAAATTATATCCCTTGTGCATCTTCATAAGGGATAAAAATCGAGGCTTCCTAAAATACATACAGGCCAAGTCATCGAAGTAAAACTTTTGCAGTAATTGTAAGAGAGAGCTATTTTGATTTCACTATTTGGCAGAGTTAGGACCGTTAGATAATTTTGTTGTTTATTAGGCTGAACTATAAATGCGTTCTGAGTTCATTATTCTGTTCTATGTCCCAAAGTTAAAAGAAATAGATCACTATAACTCAAATATACAAAAGCTTGTTCAGTTCGGTGACTTGGCCTTCATTTTAAGAAGCTTGGATACAAACTTTATCCGGTCTGACATAGATTAAAAAAAAATTCACGATTAAGACTTTGGCGTAAGGACTACGTTGAGGTCAAACAATTAATATTATCCACCCGCCCGGATCAAATCGCCAGACTGAAAGCGAAAATGTGTTATGGTAAAGCGGCTGCAGAACGTCGCGCACACACTTTTTCCACACACACAGCTTTAAAGACATAAAAAAAGATGGGAATGCTCAAATCTTTTCTACCTCTGCTTATTTTCGTCGCGAAAAAAAGAATATACGGATTAAAATCAAAAAATTCCTATCTTATTATTGTGTATTACCTGCAGCATACTTGTGACGAGCCCCACCCCCGCTGCCGCCTCCCCCGGAACTGATTCCTACAGGCGGAGTAAGTTGTCTGCTTGGCGCGAAGAACAGCGGGGGACCTGGTGTGGAGGAAGGGGCGGAGCCTGGTGACCTGACGCTACACCCGGCGTCGCTTAGAGACGAGGTCAAGGTCGTCGCAGGAGATGGCGTAGTTATCTCCCTTTCACGGTCGCGCCCTTTCCTGTCATGCAGCTGCTGTCCCCTTCGCTTGGAATCATCGGCCGTTGGATCTGAACACGAACCCTCCAAAAAGTTGACATCTTCGCCCGCATTGTCTCGTCCTTGTCTCTTCCTTTTTACAGCAGGCGCTTCCCCAGCTCCTTCCCTCAGTGGAGACCAATCTTCTGCTGGTAAATCGAGCACAAGGCGTGGAGATACAGGGTCGTCGACGTCGGTACTTCTTCTTCTGTTGGCCCCGTCTCTGCTGTGCCCTCGTTGGGCGTCTGAAAGGGACAGGAAGAGAGAGAGGGAGAGAGAGAGAGAGAGAGAGAGAGAGAGAGAGAGAGAGAGAGAGAGAGGGAGGGAGTGAGTTAGTATGAGACTGAGTGAGTGAGAGACTGTGTGAGAGACAGAGCGTGTTTGGGTGATTGGTAGAGGAAGAGAGAGACGGGTTAATGATTTTATTCAAAGATTAATTTTAATGCCAGTTTTCTTTTTCTTATTTGCAGCGTTTGATCTTTCCATAATATCTATATGTTTCATCGAACCCAGTAACTATCATCTAACCCTACCAGAATGTCGCACGGTCGAATCTGCTACAACCAGATTTTATTACTTATCAGAGCAAAATTCGTAGAAGTTTATGGTCCCCAAACTGAATATTCAACAAACAAGATTAGCTCTTTAATTGATAAATTTAAAAACCAATGTGTCGGAGCTTTTTGTCATCTACAAATACCATTAAAGCCAAGGCGTTTGTTGCTGTAAGCGTGATTGTTCACTTTCTTAGACTTAATTTGAAATTCGATACATGTATCTTGTTTCAGTTGCCTCATTTCACCTTATGAAGGGCTGATAATATCAAACAACTGTTTAGTCTAGTTTTTACAAGGCCAAACAATCCGCTTTGTTCCTGCAGTAAGGGGTCAGGAGCAATTTGTTTAAAACGGACTTCAAAGTTGTGCTTCTTAAATATGAAAATTAAAGAGAGTTAAACAATGATTAATATAGTATTGTGGCATTCCTAAGTTAAAATCGCTTAGTCATAGAAGCCCACAGTCGATGGTGTAGACAATTGAGAGATCTATCTATATCAGAATATGATTCTTTGTTATCGCTGCTTACGCTCAGAGTTTTGGTAAAAACATATCCAGACCTAATTTTCTAGGGTATCATATGCAAGAATATGAGTTCGTTTTGTAAGTCAGCCTTTGTGACATTACTGTTGCATACAGGTCAAAGCCCGTTGTGATTTAGATGTAATTTTGCATAAAAATACATCGCCATTAATTTATGCTTTAATCGTACTTTATAAACAAACTGAAGTATCCAGTTTTCGAGGATGGTCTTCTCAACACTTTGTCAACCAACAAATCAACTCAACTCCTTGTTTCAAGGTGCATATTATTAAACTCTATTGTTTTAGATCTGATCCAAACATCAACATCTAACAGCCAAATTTTATCTTGAACCTTAACGGTGTGAAATTGACACTTTTATGATATTTTACTTTTAGGCCTATATTTTGATTGGTGCAATAGGCTTCAGGAACTTTTCTTTAAACCGGTTTCACACAATAAGTGTTGGTGGTCTTGATCGTGTGTTCATTCCCTGTTAACCTTGGTCAATGTTGTATCTAAAGCAAAGATTTCTTCAGATCTATTTCGAGTCTGTTTGCTCCTAATATAAACGAGAACTATCTCCTGGCCTACGCAAACTTCGCTTAATGTAAAATGGGAGGACAATATAGAAAAAAAAAACAACTACATCTATATCGCTGTGCTCAATGGAACAAAGAAGAAGAAGAATCTTATGAGCTTTGTCTTTACAAATATTTTGATCCTTTCTTCATTGTTCGAAAAGAAAACTGACCCTGAAACATAAAGCACAATAATTATAAGGTTTATCAAAGAGAGGTAACACAGTGGTTTTGTCTCTATAACTCAGCGAGTTAGTTCCCTTAAGGCACAAAAGATCGATCGTTCTCTGAGTTGCTAACTGTTGATGCAAAAAGCAATGGAAAAAAAAGGATTTTGTGAAGGCAAATATAGGACACTCATCCATGTATGCCTAAGTTACAACAATAGGAAATATTGTTATGAAACAGTATTATAACCAGCTTAATTGTTATAGAATTTATCTGATTAGTAACTTGATGAAAGTAATACTTTCTTCTGACGAAAACAAAAATAACTTCTGTCCAACGACGAGAACAAACGTGATCAGGGATTATAAAGTCTCTATTGTTCTCAGCTTGTTTAGGACCATCCATGATATATTTCTCCATAATTCCTTCACGTCAAGGGTGAGCAGATGGTAATCATTGGCTTGTCGTCTGGTCAGAGACTGAGCGAAAAAGGATTGAAAGATTGAGGTAGTGAGCAGAGCAGAAGTAGTGTGATCAAAGTTATAGGCTTGTATATGATATCAGAACAATTGGTTATTATTATTACTATTATTATTATTATTATTACTACTACTACTATTATTATTATTATTATTATTATTATTATTATTATTATTATTATTATTATTATTATTATTATTATTATTATTACTATTATTATTACTATTACTATTATTATTATTATTATTATTATTATTATTATTATTATTATTATTATTATTATTATTATTATTATTATTATTATTATTATTATTATTATTATTATTATTATTATTATTATTATTATTATTATTATTATTATTATTATTATCATAATGATAGTCATTAAATTTGTCAGTGTGTACAGTAAGTTAATAAGTATACAATGCGCGCAATAGTACTATGGACTCTATGGCTTTCTCTCTCTCTCTCTCTCTCTCTCTCTCTCTCTCTCTCTCTCTCTCTCTCTCTCTCTCTCTCTCTCTCTCTCTCTCTCTCTCTCTCTCTCTCTCTCTCTCTCTCTTACTCTCTCTCTCTCTTTCTCTCTCTCTCTCTCTCTCTCTCTCTCTCTCTCTCTCTCTCTCTTTTTTTTAAGTAGTGTGGACATGCGTTGTATCTGATTTTGTGTTTTAGTACGATTGGAAATTTCTCGATAATTTTTATGCATTATTTTTTTTTATTCGATTACAGTCAAAATGTTTAAAAGTACTAGAATTGAACATCTAGACTCTAGATATTAAGGACCGATATTAGTACTGTAGGCCACAAACATAAGTTATGAAAGTTTACCGATTTGAGAACTTTCAAAGTTCTGATTCCCACGGTGTTTACAGCGTCGCAATTAATGCATTTCGTAGATAACTAATCTGATCATTCTATGCATCCCTCCTATAGAGATGCTCCATTAAAAAGGCTAGAGGAAGGGCGTGCTCTGTGTGGATCCGACGCCATCTTTAAAAGACCGGAAAAGCAATAAGACCGGGTTAAGTTCAGCACAGTGAGGCTAAAGAAGAATATGCAGGCAATTGATCAAGAAAAAGAATGTGTAATTTTGATTCTGTTTACATATTATTAAAAAAAATTGGCAGGCAGAGGCAAATCAAAGTAGAGATCTGAACTGAAGACAAATCATCTCATTACCTGCTCCTGAGGTAAATGTTTGGCGCACTTTAATTGATTGGAAAGTAATAGCGGCCCTTTCCTGGCTACTTTATTATCGTTTGCAATTGTCGCCAAATATCTTTCCCCCCCCCCCTCTCTCTCTCTCTCTCTCTCTCTCTCTCTCTCTCTCTCTCTCTCTCTCTCTCTCTCTCTCTCTCTCTCTCTCTCTCTCTCTCTCACAGTATTTAACACTTCCATTTTCTGTGTTAATCTCTAAATCTATCTCTTTCACTCCCAGACAATTTGTGCATAATTATGTCTGCCTGTCTGTCTCTTTGTCTCCCTCCCCCCCCCCCCATCATAGAAAAGCGCTAAATTACAAAGATATCTATATCTAGGTGTTGATTAAGGCGTACCTAGAGACGCCGTAAGAATTACTGAAAAGGATAAAAGGACTGGGAGGGAAGGGCTGTTCAAATCCTTCCCACTTCAAGCAACTCGTTGGATTGGCACTGGAGCTTGTTTCATCATATTAAGTTCTTACTCATTAATTGTTTATGCTTTGTTTCGGAGAAGTTTAAAAGTGATCATTTCACTCAACTCAGCTAAAAAAAAAAAATCAAAATAAGGAATGGTCGCGTTTCTATTAGACTTCCCTGGATCCAGATTCCTTGATAGATCACCTGAGTTAGTTATACCTGACGTGTTATACAACTTTTTATATGAGTTTTGTTGCCATCCAAGGATGGTCGCAACGGATAACTTCTGGTCCCGCTTTTACTATACGGAACTGCCCGAAGTGAATTAGGGTTGAATACGGAAACATCAATGCCAAATCCGACATCAGCATTTTTTCAGTGGACTCTATGAGATCAGTTCATGTTTTGGCAAAATTTCCAATCCGAACTTCAAGAACTTCAAATAATAATGGAGGTAATTTCTATGTGAGTTTCAATGCGTTTCGTGAAACAGATTTGTGTTATTACATTGCGTAAAATAAATTTCAGCTCATATCGTCCTAAAGTGGATTCTTTTGATAACTCGCTAAAGATGCGAACCTCTTCCGGAAGTGAGACGCACATTTTCCTTTAGAGATTAGCTTTTGTGTTTCCTCATCGACCTGCAAGCACCACAACACCACAGCAATATTTAAAATCAGATGTTACGGATAGTTCTCTTAAAAATATTTCCAGAATGTCTAAAAGTTGATCTGGATCCAGTGTAATATGGGATCGGGGAAGTGATGGTCAGAGATTAAAGACTCATTTCATGAATCTATGATTTAGGTATTATTTGCACTTTTTGTATGAAAGACTGCAACACATAAAATTGACCTATAGAATCACATGACTCTTTCGGTTCATTCCGAAATATCGAAATAACGAGTAAGAATCACAGTCATAATATCGGGTGTGTGGTCACTGTTGCAAGCAGAGAACATCAGAATCTTGGCAAACAGACTGGGGGGAGATGCTTCAGACACCGAGAGGGTTACGATAAGCGGAAATCGAAAACAACAAGAACAGGGATTTATTTTTTTTTTTTTTTTTTTGGGGGGGGGGGGGGGGGGGGGGGAACCTCCGCAATAAAGTATTGTGAAAAAAAGTGCTTCTAGAAAATATGTAAAACCATTTACATAAAATAACTTTTTCATCTTCTAAAGTTTTTTAATGGTCATAACAGAGCGTCTTTTGATTTCGCTGTGGATGTTTCCATTGTGAGTTACCATTGTGCCAAGACACTGAAATTCATTGACAGCTTCTATCGTTTCGTCCTTGGCTTTATTTATAGGGAGCATTGCCGATTTGTCTGATATCATGATCATTGTCGTCTTCGCATTTAAAAAGAGATTTTATGCTTTTCTGTGTTCTTTAACAACATTTGTCCTAAAAAGCGCTTCGTGTTGAACAATCAAAAGCTTGAGAGAGCTTATGAAGAAGGTATACAGATCAATATTATGTTCTCTGCATTTTTTAATGGTGGTCATCATGTTTAAAATATGATCTCTAGTGTCTCTCGCCTGTTGAAAACCAGCTTGAGTGATGTTATTTCTTTATTTATATATTTTTATATGTAATCGTTTCAGATTAAATTTTACTATGATTTTATAAGTATCGCTTAAGCGTGCTATGGATCTTCAGTTGGTTCAGTGTTTAGGGTCTTTTTTATTTTTTATTTTATTTCATTTATTTAATTATTTTTATTTATTTTTTTATTTATTTATTTATCTTTTTTTTATTTTTTATTTTTTTTTATTTTTTTATTTTATTTTTTTTTTTTTTGGGGGGGGGGAGGTGAAGAAAAATAAATTGACCTCTTTTAAGATGTTAGCCAAGATCCCAATCTCCATACTTTGATGCAAAGAGCGTGGTAAATTTTCATACTTGCTTTGACACTTTCTAAAATCAATTCATTAGATCATCCCTCATGGCCTGGCGCACTTCCTTTCTTTCGCCATGGATTTCCCATCGGTCCTGATCAGGCAGTAGCTCTGGCTGATATCATTCTATAGTAGTATGATTATATTTTTGACAGTATCCTTTCCACCTATTTAATACCTTTTTATGCTAACATTTCTCCAGTTTTGAAATAAATCACTTTGAGACTGGATGTGAATTTTTTCAACAAAAATATTTGGTTATGTTTCAACTCATCATTCTTTTTATTAAATACCTCCTATTGTTTGGCAATGTCTACTATGTATGTTCTTCGTGTTGTATCATTTTCTTTCCATTTTTTTCCTCTTTTCTTTATATTCTTCGCTTTCTTTTATTTTGCCATGCAATCTAAGATTTTTTTTTCTCAATTCGACAGGTTTCATAGTGTCATCTGATATCGATAAAGTAGGCACATCATAATACTATGTTCACCATTAAAATGTTGAAGGCACTCAATTACTTACTGTGTCTGCATTAAAAAAAAAAATTAACGTTTTGAGACGTAGCAAGATAGAATTATTAAATAAGACAGGGTAATCTAGTTTATACACATCACAATCTTTCATTCATTTTCATATCTAGAAACGTACTTGAACAGGGCAATTACAGTTACATATTGTTAATTTCTGTATCCTCTTTGAATTTTAAGGGAATCAAAGCAGCATCCTATTAAATTTCACGAGCTGTAATTCATCTTTTTCCAATAAAAACAAGAAGTCGCAATCTAAAAAGAGATGAAACATGCAACATTATGTATTATCTCTTTTCTATTTCATTCGGCATGAACGAAGATTTGTGTGTGTGTGTGTGTGTGTAATTTAAGCAGTTAGTGGAATAATAACACTGATTTATGAAAGAATGCTCATACATTTGTGTTAGGCATGTTGTTCTATTGCTGAAGCAGATCATAATAGAAAATACAATTTCCCAACGAGCTTTACCACCTAATAAAAGTAGTTTCTCCTGTGGCAAAATTCCCCAAATCTCATTAAATTTTCACACAATTGTTGCGAGACTAATGGAAAGTGAAATCTGGAATGATCTCCCTTGTCGCCTTGAAGGCGGCGACTCTGGGATCAAATAACAAAACTTCAGGCGGAGATTACTATCTCCTTGGGTTCAGATAATTTACTTCCAATACTTATAAGGTACAAAAACTTGCAGTTGTCTTTATTAGCTTTTTTTATTTCTATGTTTGTTCTGCTTTCATTTTAAACTTTTTGCTTAATGTATGCATAAGGCTCTTGAACGCCACGGGTCTTTGTGAAATCTTAACGATAATGGTTCGCGTGCGGGCTTTGGACTGAAGGGGGAAAAAAAGCTGCTTTTCTTTGATACAGTTAATGGGATTTCGCATAAGCGAGAAGAAAGTTAAAGTTCTTGTGATAATCGCATTAAATCTTTGGCTTAAATCTCGAGCAAATGAAAAGAGTAATGGGTTTGAGCTTGTTAGAGTGCGGAACATAGCGAGAAAGCTTAAGTGTAATCTATATTTAAAGAGAGAAAAATCCTGAGATGAGACAGGGGAAATCTTCCTATAGATTTGTTGTAGGACTTTTACTATGATTTCTATAGATTATTTAGAATGTTTATATATCAGCTTGACTATATGCGGTTAAAAACGAAAGGAGCTCTAAAGCAGAAAAATATTGAGTTCTTCTTCTAAATTTTGGCGGAGGATTAGAAATCATAATATTATATAAAAGTAAGACAAAGATGAATAATGGGAGCGAATTGCTAGTATTGTAAATATGTTTATAAGTGATGCCTTATGAATATCAAAGAATTTTACTTGATTATATTTACATTTTTAATCTATATTTCTAAGAATCAAAATGTCCAAAAAAAAAACCAAAACAAAACAGAACAAAACCCTGAAGTTCTCTTCCAATCTATTTATTTATATACCTTATAGCCGTTAGAATTGTTTCTAAGCTTGCCGAACTGTTTTGTTTTTCTTCTAGCCCTTACTGTTACGTTACTGTTAATAATTTTGATTAGAACAAATAAATACGACAGACAGTGAAATCACAAAATGATAACTATTTGATAAGTTATTTTCTCATTTTCTTCAAATCTTCTTTTATCGTGTCATGTTTGTTATACTAATGTTCGTGACTAGCCTGAATAGTGACAACCCCACACGGGGATATTCTAATTATCTTTTCTAAAACTTAATTTTACCCACACTTTTAGAACATTTGTCATTCAGAAAACCTAACTATAATTAAACAAATTAGAAAGAAAGATTTCATTCAGTTACTGCCAATATCTTGGTTATCGACTAAATAAAGTGACAATTTAAAATAACGTTTGGGTAAGCGTGTATAAGTCGAAAGTCTATTCTCAGTGTATACTTATTTATCTTGTAAAATTAATCTTTTTGCTTTTTTTTTGCCACAAATGAAAGATATATACATAAAAAAAAATCTCTGATGTAAGAAATGGTTGTAAAACAAGCCTTTAAGGATTATAGCAGAGATTGTATATTATAGTTACATTGATTTTAGGTAGGTAGTGGAGGTAACAGTCACTCATATTGTGACCATTACTCTAGACCAGCACTCTCTATGTTGATGATTCTCAGTTGTATGAAGCGTGTAAACTTGAACATTTATCTGCTTTAGTTGTCATAACTTCTGATTGCATAAAATATCATGTCAAGCCGTGTCAAGCAGTAGGCATAAACTTAACAATGACAAGATTGAAATTATCCTTATCGGTAAAAATTTTAAAACTCTGTCGCAACTAACTGGCAACATTAAGTGATTAACGGCTATATGATAAGAAAAAGTTAAAAGAAGGTTTAAAAATCTCAGTTTTCTCAACGATCAGGATATTCCTATATTTTCAAACTGCATTTATTTTATCTAGTCAAAAAAAAATAGGGTTTGGAAAATTATTTACATGAGACTTTTCCAGAGATCTCTTGTACATTTGTAGTTTCATACAAACATGATTATTGTAATGCTTTACCGTCATCTCTCCCCTCACACTTTATAACTGTTTTAAAACAGTGTAGCTATCCTAATTATGAAGTCAAAGAAACACAAAAAGAGGCAATTACATACAATATAAGCCCTTTAACAAACTCATTATTTACAAAGTTTGCATGGTTTTCTTTTTCTAAAAAAATTCTTAATCAGATTCTCATATCTCTGTTACATATAATTATAATTGTCAGACATCTTACATCTTCATCTCATATATTTACCTTAAATATTCCGAAAAAAAAAAAAAAACACTTTATATTAATTTTAGTTTAACTTTTATTTTACCGCTTAGTCACTAAAATATGGAACAATCTCCAAAAAGAACTAGAGCCAGCATTGTCTTTAGAACTAGTTTGATTTACCATGAAACTACAACTGTCCAGCGATAGCATTGACATGTCATAGTGTGTTTTAAACTGGTATGAGATGTATGTCTTTTTGTTTCTCATTTTTGTTATACGTATTCTAATTCAGGTATAATATATTGGTCTGGACAATTTTATTGTAAAATGTGTTTAGCATGCTTTATCTTGGATGCACACCCTAAAAAAAATAAAATATTATTAATTTTAATTTTTTATCATGAAAATCATCATCATTATTATCATCATAATTATCATCATCATCATCACCATTATTATTATTATTATTATTATTATTATTATTATTATTATTATTATTATTATTATTATTATTATTATTATTATTATTATTATTATTATTATTATTATTAATACTATTATTATTATTATTATTATTATTATTATTATTATTATTATTATTATTATTATTATTATTATTATTATTATCATCATTATTATTGTAATTGTTCTTATACAGCTCCCTCCAGTTCGATGTCAGCTTGGTTGATGAGAACAAGATGTTTCAGTCCGCGTTACTCTTGACTGATATTTTCATTTCATTTCGCCTGATGGGTTTTGTTGGTGGCAGTCGGACAGGAGTCGGAGTCGCTATCACAGTCGGACAGGAGTCGCTATCACAGTCGGACAGGAGTCGGAGTCGCTATCACAGTCGGACAGGAGTCGGAGTCGCTATCACAGTCGGACAGGAGTCGGAGTCGCTATCACAGTCTGACAGGAGTCGGAGTCGCTATCACAGTCGGACAGGAGGCACAGTCGCTATCACAGTCGGACAGGAGGCACAGTCGCTATCACAGTCTGACAGGAGTCGGAGTCGCTATCACAGTCTGACAGGAGTCGGAGTCGCTATCACAGTCTGACAGGAGGCACAGTCGCTATCACAGTCTGACAGGAGTCGGAGTCGCTATCACAGTCTGACAGGAGGCACAGTCGCTATCACAGTCTGACAGGAGTCGGAGTCGCTATCACAGTCGGACAGGAGGCACAGTCGCTATCACAGTCTGACAGGAGTCGGAGTCGCTATCACAGTCGGACAGGAGTCGGAGTCGCTATCACAGTCGGACAGGAGTCGGAGTCGCTATCACAGTCAGACAGGAGTCGGAGTCGCTATCACAGTCAGACAGGAGTCGGAGTCGCTATCACAGTCGGACAGGAGTCGGAGTCGCTATCACAGTCAGACAGGAGTCGGAGTCGCTATCACAGTCGGACAGGAGTCGGAGTCGCTATCACAGTCAGACAGGAGTCGGAGTCGCTATCACAGTCAGACAGGAGTCGGAGTCGCTATCACAGTCGGACAGGAGTCGGAGTCGCTATCACAGTCAGACAGGAGTCGGAGTCGCTATCACAGTCGGACAGGAGTCGGAGTCGCTATCACAGTCAGACAGGAGTCGGAGTCGCTATCACAGTCAGACAGGAGTCGGAGTCGCTATCACAGTCGGACAGGAGTCGGAGTCGCTATCACAGTCAGACAGGAGTCGGAGTCGCTATCACAGTCAGACAGGAGTCGGAGTCGCTATCACAGTCAGACAGGAGTCGGAGTCGCTATCACAGTCTGACAGGAGTCGGAGTCGCTATCACAGTCGGACAGGAGTCGGAGTCGCTATCACAGTCAGACAGGAGTCGGAGTCGCTATCACAGTCAGACAGGAGTCGGAGTCGCTATCACAGTCGGACAGGAGTCGGAGTCGCTATCACAGTCAGACAGGAGTCGGAGTCGCTATCACAGTCGGACAGGAGTCGGAGTCGCTATCACAGTCAGACAGGAGTCGGAGTCGCTATCACAGTCGGACAGGAGTCGGAGTCGCTATCACAGTCAGACAGGAGTCGGAGTCGCTATCACAGTCAGACAGGAGTCGGAGTCGCTATCACAGTCAGACAGGAGTCGGAGTCGCTATCACAGTCAGACAGGAGTCGGAGTCGCTATCACAGTCAGACAGGAGTCGGAGTCGCTATCACAGTCAGACAGGAGTCGGAGTCGCTATCACAGTCAGACAGGAGTCGGAGTCGCTATCACAGTCGGACAGGAGTCGGAGTCGCTATCACAGTCAGACAGGAGTCGGAGTCGCTATCACAGTCAGACAGGAGTCGGAGTCGCTATCACAGTCAGACAGGAGTCGGAGTCGCTATCACAGTCAGACAGGAGTCGGAGTCGCTATCACAGTCAGACAGGAGTCGGAGTCGCTATCACAGTCAGACAGGAGTCGCTATCACAGTCAGACAGGAGTTGGAGTCGCTATCACAGTCAGACAGGAGTCGCTATCACAGTCAGACAGGAGTCGGAGTCGCTATCACAGTCAGACAGGAGTCGGAGTCGCTATCACAGTCGGACAGGAGTCGGAGTCGCTATCACAGTCGGACAGGAGTCGGAGTCGCTATCACAGTCAGACAGGAGTCGGAGTCGCTATCACAGTCGGACAGGAGTCAGAGTCGCTATCACAGTCTGACAGGAGTCGGAGTCGCTATCACAGTCAGACAGGAGTCGGAGTCGCTATCACAGTCAGACAGGAGTCGGAGTCGCTATCACAGTCGGACAGGAGTCGGAGTCGCTATCACAGTCAGACAGGAGTCGGAGTCGCTATCACAGTCGGACAGGAGTCGGAGTCGCTATCACAGTCAGACAGGAGTCGGAGTCGCTATCACAGTCAGACAGGAGTCGGAGTCGCTATCACAGTCAGACAGGAGTCGGAGTCGCTATCACAGTCAGACAGGAGTCGGAGTCGCTATCACAGTCAGACAGGAGTCGGAGTCGCTATCACAGTCGGACAGGAGTCGGAGTCGCTATCACAGTCAGACAGGAGTCGGAGTCGCTATCACAGTCAGACAGGAGTCGGAGTCGCTATCACAGTCAGACAGGAGTCGGAGTCGCTATCACAGTCAGACAGGAGTTGGAGTCGCTATCACAGTCAGACAGGAGTCGGAGTCGCTATCACAGTCAGACAGGAGTCGGAGTCGCTATCACAGTCAGACAGGAGTCGGAGTCGCTATCACAGTCGGACAGGAGTCGGAGTCGCTATCACAGTCAGACAGGAGTTGGAGTCGCTATCACAGTCAGACAGGAGTTGGAGTCGCTATCACAGTCAGACAGGAGTCGGAGTCGCTATCACAGTCAGACAGGAGTCGGAGTCGCTATCACAGTCAGACAGGAGTCGGAGTCGCTATCACAGTCAGACAGGAGTTGGAGTCGCTATCACAGTCAGACAGGAGTCGGAGTCGCTATCACAGTCAGACAGGAGTCGGAGTCGCTATCACAGTCAGACAGGAGTCGGAGTCGCTATCACAGTCGGACAGGAGTCGGAGTCGCTATCACAGTCAGACAGGAGTCGGAGTCGCTATCACAGTCAGACAGGAGTTGGAGTCGCTATCACAGTCGGACAGGAGTTGGAGTCGCTATCACAGTCAGACAGGAGTCGGAGTCGCTATCACAGTCGGACAGGAGTTGGAGTCACTATCACAGTCGGACAGGAGTCGGAGTCGCTATCACAGTCAGACAGGAGTCGGAGTCGCTATCACAGTCGGACAGGAGTCGGAGTCGCTATCACAGTCAGACAGGAGTCGGAGTCGCTATCACAGTCAGACAGGAGTTGGAGTCGCTATCACAGTCAGACAGGAGTTGGAGTCGCTATCACAGTCAGACAGGAGTTGGAGTCGCTATCACAGTCAGACAGGAGTCGCTATCACAGTCAGACAGGAGTTGGAGTCGCTATCACAGTCAGACAGGAGTTGGAGTCGCTATCACAGTCAGACAGGAGTTGGAGTCGCTATCACAGTCGGACAGGAGGCACAGTCGCTATCACAGTCAGACAGGAGTCGGAGTCGCTATCACAGTCAGACAGGAGTCGGAGTCGCTATCACAGTCAGACAGGAGTTGGAGTCGCTATCACAGTCAGACAGGAGTTGGAGTCGCTATCACAGTCAGACAGGAGTCGGAGTCGCTATCACAGTCAGACAGGAGTCGGAGTCGCTATCACAGTCAGACAGGAGTTGGAGTCGCTATCACAGTCAGACAGGAGTCGGAGTCGCTATCACAGTCAGACAGGAGTCGGAGTCGCTATCACAGTCAGACAGGAGTCGGAGTCGCTATCACAGTCAGACAGGATTTGGAGTCGCTATCACAGTCAGACAGGAGTCGGAGTCGCTATCACAGTCAGACAGGAGTCGGAGTCGCTATCACAGTCAGACAGGAGTCGAGTCGCTATCACAGTCAGACAGGAGTCGGAGTCGCTATCACAGTCAGACAGGAGTCGCTATCACAGTGACAATCAAGACTGAGACGAATACTTTTCTGCTGGCTCGAGGGTTTGGAATACTAAAGATTCTTTGGAACAAAAAACAATAATTATTTTTTACACTTACAATTGAGGGTGAATGTCGTATTTGGGTGGTCAATTTGGGCGAAGCCATATTGATCTGTTTTATCCTTGGAACTAACGCTGTGTATTGTATGCTGAGTATGTGTGTGTTTGTTGTGTGTCTGCAAAAACAAGCAGATACAGCAGATACAGCAGATACAGCAGATCGGAGTTAGATGTCTTTTATTTTCCTTTGGTGCCTGAATTTGTTTCTTTTTTTAGCAGTTGGTCCTGAATGGAATTTTTTTGTTTATTTTAGTTTTGTCTTTTCGTCAAATGTTATTGTTTTGGCTATAACACTATTTTCAATAGTTTCTTGGATAAGACTAACCTTTATTGTAACATACCAATGGTACTTTATCAGAGCACTTACGTATGAGCATTACGTACTGATGAAATAGAGCGAGTATTGCAACATGATCTTTGACTCAGTCAAGAGCATTCTCTTTTTGCGACTTAGAGCGAGCATGTAACATATCAATGCTACTTAACAAAGCACAAATGTATGCACATTCCGTACTTTATCAGGCGAGTATTGGAACATAACAAAGGTACTGTAACAATGCATCAACATAGTAATGGGCAATCCTCACCGGTGACATACAGCGAAAATTGCAACATATCACTGGTACCGTGACAGAACATCAATAAATTCATGAGAATTTCGTACTGGCGACATAGGGCGAATATTGTAACATATCAAAGGTTCTGTACCAGCTCAGCATCACAGTTATTTGCATTCCGTAATGGTATATAGGGCGAGTATTATCACATGCCAATGGTATTGTAACAGCTCAGCATCACAGTCATGGGCATTCCGCACAGGTACATAGGGCGAGTTTTGTAACATACCAATAGTACTGTAACATGTCAGCAACACAGTCATGGGCATTCCGTACAGGTACATAGGGCGAGCATTGCAAGATATATCAATGGTACCGTGACAGAACATCAACAAATTCATGAGAATTTTGTACTGGCGACATCAGGCGTATATTGTAACATACCAATAGTACTGTAACAGCTCAGCAACACAGTCATGGGCATTCCGTACAGGTACATAGGGCGAGTATTGTAACATTCCAATGGTACTGTAACAGCTCAGCAACACAGTCATGGGCATTCCGTACAGGTACATAGGGCGAGCTTTGTAACATACTAATGGTACTGTAACACCTCAGCAACACAGTCATGGACATTCTGTACTGGGGTCAAGGACGAATTAGACCAGCTCTACTCTAGCACAAAGCGAGCTGTAGACGACACATTTTTTGACCGCTAAAAAGAATCGAATATAGATGGTCTAGATGCAAAGTCAATAAATATCTGGAAATAAAATAAGTAGTTATAAAAAACGACTGAGACTTTTTCCACAATAGGAAGGAAAAGAACTCTTTGCTTAAGAGCTGCGTCTCTTTATCTATACCGTTTCAAGAGAAACGAATTTCAAGAAACCTGAGAGATACCGGAAAAGACACTAAACGTTACCAAGCGCATAATGACTAAATTGCAATAAGTAACGGTTTTACGTCTGCCATTTTTTTCTTCCTGTAAAAGATCCTCACTGATGTGTAGTATCAATTTATGAAGCAGACACATACAGTTTCACATATGTTTCCCTTAAAAAGCTCACAAAATATCGGGGTGGAAACATCTACTACTGTTTTATTGCTTCTGACATCCACACGGTATAACACGGCATCTCCAAAAATACCTCGCACTAACAAGTTTTCAGTTCAAGCGGAGAGAGATTGATAGGGAAACGAAGAGATAATAATTATGAAGAAATGCGAAAGAGAGAGACAGAGAGAGCGAAAGAATGAGAGTGAAACGAAGAAGAAGAGATAAACGGAGGGAGGTTGTGGCAGAGTAAGGAAGGAAATGGTGAGAGAAAAGATGAAAAGTGATAAAGAAAAAAAAAGAGAAGGAAAGAAAGACATTGAAATCAGAGGCAGGCAGAGAATGGAGGAGAGAGAGAGAGAGAGAGAGAGAGAGAGAGAGAGAGAGAGAGAGAGAGAGAGAGAGAGAGAGAGAGAGAGAGAGAGAGAACGGAAATGACTTGCTTATCACCTTTGTCAGCAGTGTCTGTTTGTCTGGAGGCAGACACCAGACGAGGAGAGGCCCTTTAGCTGCTGAAGCCGTGTGTCTGCCCGTGACAGGCGCTGAGGGAATTGCCGCTAACGATTTAAGCTGTCTTTGATCAGTCTCTGAGGGGGCTGACAGTGTAAGAGGACGCCTGCTGGCACCGAGTACCGCGCCCATCAGTTCGATCTAACGTCCGCCACTCGCGACTCGGAGCCTAGAGAGAGAGAGAGAGAGAGAGAGAGAGAGAGAGAGAGAGAGAGAGAGAGAGAGAGAGAGAGAGAGAGAGAGAGAGAGAGAGAGAGAGACAGAGGGAGAGAGAGACAGAGACAGAGGGAGAGAGAGTGAGACAGAGGGAGAGAGAGACAGAGACAGAGGGAGAGAGAGACAGAGACAGAGGGAGCGAGAGACAGAGGGAGAGAGAGACAGAGACAGAGGGAGAGAGAGAGGGAGAGAGAGAGGGAGGGAGAGAGAGAGAGTGAGAGCGAGAGAGATATGAGAGAGAGGAGAGACAGAGATGAGAGAGAGAGAGAGAGAGAGAGAGAGAGAGAGAGATCTGATAAAAGTCCGATGGAGTAATCAATTGAGGATGATGTGTGTGTGCGTGTGTCATTGTAGCAGGAAACATCTAGATTATTCTGAGGATTTTGACCCTGACTGCC
>JAWDGP010007260.1:0-32500 GCA_033675545.1 Elysia crispata | reverse complement strand
CCTGCCATGGAGGTCCAACTACCAGAGACAAACCTCCCATGGTGTTTTAACTACCACAGGCATACAGACCTGACATGGAGGTCCAACTACCAGAGACAAACCTCCCATGGTGTTTTAACTACCACAGACATACAGACCTGCCATGGAGGTCCAACTACCAGAGACAAACCTCCCATGGTGTTTTAACTACCACAGACATACAGACCTGCCATGGAGGTCCAATTCCAGAGACAAACCTCCCATGGTGTTTTAACTACCGCGGACATAGAAACATAGAATTATTACAATGGAGTTCTACCTACAGCTGATCGGTGTTATTTTCTTCCTCCAAACCCTGCTAAAATATTCAAACTAGGTGTAGACAGTCGTGAACTTTGAAACGTTTTTTTTTTTTTTTGTTTTTTTTTTGGGGGGGGGGGGGGGGGGTAGATCTTTCAGTGAGCATATTTGTTTCCTTCGCCACTCTGGTTCAGCCCTTGGATAGGTCGTGGCTGAGGGCAGCAAATCTCTAAATGTTTTTCAAATTAGGGAGAATTGTTTTCTTTTAATGTCAGGCTTTGTATGTACTGGTCTTTCCCACATGTATTTCCTCTGCGATGGTTGCTGGAATCTAGCCCAGACCATTACAAGACCTTGAAATTCATCTGCTTTTTATTGGCTATGCTATAAAACCACCGATTAATATGACAGTGACCAAAGGTCTGTCTTGGTTCTTTGTCATATTCAACTCTTTTTGCTCTGCTTAAAACAGAACAAAACAAAACCAAAAAAAGAAAACAACAACACATCCATCTATGATCTTTATATTTAAATAGGCCAAAATGTAACCTCTTCAAACAATAATTGATATGATTTGTGTGTAAATATATATATATATACTAGTGGACCGCTGAGAAAAATTTCGTGGGTCATATGGTAGTATTCACAGTTTGATATATGAATTAGAATGGAGTGGAGAGAGAGAGAGAGAGAGAGAGAGAGAGAGAGAGAGAGAGAGAGAGAGAGAGAGAGAGAGAGAGAGAGAGAGAGAGAGAGAGAGAGTGAGAGAGAGAGAAACAAAGACAGAGACAGCCAGGCAGACAGAGAGACACTTTTGTGTATCAAATGAAGAGCAAGAGAAAAATGGAAAGAGAGAATACGAGAGACAGACGGCAGAAAGCGAAAGAGACAAGCTAAATCAAACACTGGTGCACAGACACATAAGAAGTAAGAAAATATGGAAACGTCATTATTTCTTCAAAAATAAAATACTTGTGATAAATCTCATACAGTTTAATGCATGTTCAAATATTTTCTGTCTCGCGAGGCCAAATAATTATACGCGTTCTGCCGTATTTTCCATCATATTTTTATGTAATCCTGTTGCACAGATAAATCACTGATTTCTAATCAAACCTCTGGTTTCGCAAGACTATCTGCTCAGCTCTTACAGAAATCAATTAACTGCCTTACATTCCCCCCCCCCCCTCTCTTCCTCCCTACACCCCCCCACCCCAGACACACACACACACAGGTCTCCTGGGAGACGACAGAATTGGAGGGATCAACTGGATCATTCCGTGGATGTCGAATGTCATGGATGGAAAAAAAATCAGCTGCTCTCCTGGATTTGATTGGCCCTGCTGTGCAAAATGATCGGGGGAAGAGGGGGATAAGTAAATTGGGGGAGGAGGTAGTATGCGAACAAAGTATAAAATACTCTGCGCACTGGGAGACTATTGGAATGCCTTACATAGAACAGTAGACTTTCGGATTGAGACCAGGGAACAATTCCTTACTGCGTAGAGGTATAAGACTGTCTGTCTTACAAGTAGTTGACTAATGCCAAGTTATGACCAGCAAATAAGTCCACAATACGTAAAGCTGTGGTATTGTCTGTCTTACATAGAACAGTTTAATATAATGCTCATTTGAGACCAAGGAATCAAGTCACACTTAGTTTAATGTTCACTAAATGGCTACAAGAGCCGAAATATTAAGAGAAAGAGTCAAATAAGAGCTGCAAACTGTGCAGGAGTTGTGTAAGTAGTAATAGTAGTAGTAGTAGTAGTAGTAGTAGTAGTAGTAGTAGTAGTAGTAGTAGTAGTAGTAGTAGTAGTAGATATAGTAGTTGTTGTAGTAGTAGTAGTAGTAGTAGTAGTAGTAGTAGTAGTAGTAGTAGTAGTAGTAGTAGTAGTAGTAGTAGTAGTAGTAGTAGTAGTAGTAGTAGTAATAGTATTTGTAGGAGTAGTAATAGTAGTAGTAGTAGTAGTAGTAGTAGTAGTAGTAGTAGTAGTAGTAGTAGTAGTAGTAGTAGTAGTAGTAGTAGTAGTAGTAGTAGTAGTAGTAGTAGTAATAGTATTTGTAGGAGTAGTAATAGTAGTAGTAGTAGTAGTAGTAGTAGTAGTAGTAGTAGTAGTAGTAGTAGTAGTAGTAGTAGTAGTAGTGTAAAAGTAATAATAGTAGTAGTAGTAGTTGTAATAGTAAAAATAGTAGTAGTAGTAGTAGTAGTAGTAGTAGTAGTAGTAGTAGTAGTAGTAGTAGTAGTAGTAGTAGTAGTAGTAGTAGTAGTAGAAATAGTCATCTCAAATGCCCTGTCTGGAACAGACATCGGCGATCATGATTCTCCACCTGTCCCTATCTTCCGTCATCCGCAGTAAGGCTATGTTGTCTTTGTTGTTTCCTGTCTCAAAAGTGCTCAAGCTATCAAGAAATGTAATCCTTTGTCTACCTCTGCTTCTTGTACCTTCTATCTTGCCTGTAAGAGATAAAAATTCCAGTCCCTTATGTCGACATATGTCTCCTAAAAGTAGTATTACTATTATAATTATATGATCTAAGTCTATGCTAGCATTAATGTTATTATGTAACCTCTATTTTCCAACTAAATAATGAGCGAGAAGTAAAGAGATGACAAAAAAATGTCAGACAAAGAGAGAGGGGGATGAGGAAAAAAAAAGAAACAGAAATAGAGACAGGTTGGCAAAGACTGAGAGAGGAAGAGATGTATACATATATATGCAGTGAGGGAGACAGAGACAGAAGCACAGTCACAGAGAGAAAGGAAAGGTCAGATTTTGTTACAGAGAAATTCTTATTAATTAATTTTTTTTTATGGGGTGTTTTTATTTTACTCGTTCTTGGTATTTGTAGGTAGTTTTTAACTGGCGCATTACAAAAATTAATACTTATTAAAATCTGGCAGCGTAAGAAAGGAGAAATAATTTAGAAGGATTGAAGCAATCCCACAGCTCCTGCGGTTGGTGTTGATAATGATGATGATAATGGCGGTCATGATGACAACGATGATGATGATTATGATAATTATAATAATTGCAAGGTTGCTCCAGATGATAATGGTGATTTTAATGTTACAGAGAATGATAGCTAATAAAGAAAGATTAAAATGTCACCACAAAATGAGAATTTCAGAAAAAACCTACTTAACTTAAGCCAAAACATAACCTTTAAAGCAATGAAGCCAAAGTCAACCAAAGTCAACCCATCAACAAATTAGCAAATAACATACGACCTCAAATTTTTTGTTCCAAAAAATCTTCAGGAAGACAAACCATAAATTTTTCCCCCTTTCTAAATCACAATTTTCAACGGAAAGTCTGGGTCATGACATTGTCCTGAGATCACTTGATTTTTTTAATGTAGGAGCAAAACGTGTCACTGATACCAGCAATATTACCAGGGGGAATCAACCACTTCCGCGCTATCTTCCTGTCAAGGGCAGATAATTATCGCTGTAATGTGGGCTATCGTCTGACGTGCTGGTCCTATCCTGGTCTGGTCTCTTTGTTGACAACTTCCGCTCTTAAGTCCAATCTGACTTCCCAAATTGATAATCAATCAAAGAGAGCCCATGTCACTGTCCCGAGTAATTCCTTCTTTCTTTATTTTTTTAGTCTCAGGAGAAGTTGGCGCCTTTTTCTTCTTAAGTGAGTTGATGTTATACCATAGCTCTTACATAAAATACATATCCTATTCTGTTTAAAAAAAATTAAACAATGCCCTATAAGAACTTGTCGTGTGCTTAACTAAAGCTGAAATGTTACAGAATACGATGGATACTTCTATAGCAAATCCACTTTTAACTTTAGTAAACCCTAATTTTATACATTAATTTATTTATCTCAAGAAAACACTAGTTAGTAGAGGCTAAAGTTGGCAGTGGAAGTAAAGACTACAAGTTGCTCTAGCGGTAGAGCACTGGTATAGCGATCAGTTCTAAAACTGGGCGGTTGGTGTAAAAATACTCCGTGTTAGGCCAGGAAAAGATAACCAGTGCCACATAGGGGCGGAGGGATGGTCTGTCTCTCAGAAACACCGACAGGAATCCAATAACTGCGCTGTTTTGGGTGGCCAGAACAAGGAACTAATCCTTAGCAGGCAGGCGTGTTTCAAGTAGAGGCTGGTTGGTTCCACATGGACTTACGGGCCCTGGTGATACGGGCTAGGTGGAGCGCCTCCGGGAATTGTCACGTGACTTACATTGAATATAAAACATGACCTACAAACCTCGATCTGAAGCAGCCGCAAGAAATTTTATTTTTCAATTATGGCCCGTCACAATTGGCGCGGTTCATATTTTTTTTTTCTTTTTTACAATCAAAACTGGAAAAAATTTGAAATGTTCAAACTGAATGAGTATGATATCGATTTTAATCAATATAGAAGAGGAGAAGAAAAACATTTTAAAAATTCATTTTCCTTTGTATCAAAACCCCACATAAAAAAAGTTAAATTTTTAACATTGGTATTCCTGCTACAAATGAAGTGGTGACTAACTGCCATGAAAGCACTTCAGTGACTCAAAACACAAAACTAGGTCTAAGCAAAAATAAATTAAAAAAAAAACTTCTTGAATCTTATCTCCACGTAAAAATATAAAATATCAAGCAAGCAGCTATGGTAGAAGTATAAGAAGAATCAATTCATTTCAACGTTTTTAAATCTTGTCTTCTTTCCATCTTTCGTCTGCTGTTTATTTTTTGTTTTGTGTGATTTTTTTTTCTTTTAGCTATTTTCTTTCTCAGATATTGGATCTCGTTTATCCTATTCGTTTCTCTCTCTCTCTCTCTCTCTCTCTCTCTCTCTCTCTCTCTCTCTCTCTCTCTCTCTCTCTCTTTCTCTCTCTCTCTCTCTCTCTCTCTTTCTCTCTCTCTCTCTCTCTCTCTCCCTCTCTATCTATCTATCAATTTATCCATATAATCTCTCTCTCTCTCTCTTTCTCTCTTGTGCTCGCTCTATCTTACTCTCACCGTATCACTTGATTCATCAGTTTCTCTCTGACGTCTTCTTTTCCTCTCCAGGTCTCTATTTCTTTCTCTGCCGTAACTGCCAATCCTTTACACTGCTTTCTTAATTAATATCCAGACATCCCTAGATTTACCTGGCACGAGAGAATCGTTTGCTAGATTTGCCTCCTCCATTACCGCCCTTTGTTTGTTTTTTTTTAATCCTCACGGTTTTAGTGGAAAATACGTTTTCCCACATAGTTATTGTAAACAGAACACTCTCAGCAGCCTGTTTTTTAAAAGTTTATGATTATAATATTATGAAAGAGAAGAATTATGTTTCACATATAAATACTCCATTTTCCTTCATTTCGTTTTGTTGACGAGATAATTCCTGTGGCGAAGTAACTTTTTTAGATCAATACAAATTCTGTAATTTTAACATATGAGTTGAATAAGATTAAGAAGCTGGAAAATGGCAATGTATATTTAAGTTTGTTTAAACTTTAATTCCTCAATTTTACTATCCATCCCCGAAAATTCGAATTTAACAAAATTATGAATTATTATGCACTTAGTTTTTACTGGGATTAAAGTTCATTCTTTTATGCTGCTTCCCATTAATTTAAAAATTTCTTATTGATGACAGTTTTCATCTTTAAAGGCCCCTTCTGAACGTGATAGTTAAAACAACAAAAATAAAACTACTTCTCATAGTAAACCGGATCTTAAAGATAAAGTTCGGACGCAAAATTCAGTAAAGGAAAAATAAACTGTACCCAATATGCACTTCTTGAGGCACTTAAGACCAGTATCTTAGTTTCCATCAGAAATTATAGATATTTGTGAGTTGATCAACGAACGCGTCATAGATCGATTGGGTCAGCAAGAACTTCAGGAGACCGAGAAGTTTCTAGAGCCTCTAAGAGATCCGGTCTATAATATTGATTTCTTCTTGCCGTCTTTCTTTACAATACAAGATCAGAAATGCTTTTAAATCTAAAATAGTCACAGCTGAGACTTATGGAGGGGAAAACACTTCGATGTCAATAATTCTCGGTCTTCCTTATTTTGGTGTAAAGGATATGATGGTGCAAGTGTTAGCCATTTGAACCAACACAAAGTTCTCACAGTTCAGTGGCACGAAAAATGGATTTTTTTTCAAGACAAGCACTTGAAAAAAAATTATATCTGAACTTATCCTAAACAACACGTGCATGTAAAAATCTGGTGGGCATATTTTCTAATCCTTTTTTCCCCTAAACGTGCGTGTAACATTTTTATATAGCAAAAACAAGCATAAAGAAAAAAATAATGTTGAATTTCGGTTTCCTAATTTTCAAACGCGTTTTTCTCAAAACTACATGTTTGTGTGGTTTTTCCGAAACTCCTCCTCTATTTTTTATCCGATTGTCTTGAAACTTTCACACAATCTTTCTTTTATCATCTGCTACACTTGCTATTGATTAGAATTCCAAAGTTTAGTAAGAATAAGAGTTATTTCCCTTTTTTGATATTTTGGCCAAGGGAATAACTGGAACAAAAGAAAAACGGCTATAATTTTTTTTGCTAAGATATGTATAAAAAATCTAATCAATACGAATTGTTAGGAAGATATGTATCTCACTTTTGGCCAAGCTAGAAAATAATTGACCCAAAGGCAAAAAAGTTTTAGCGATTTGAAAATTAGCAATATTATTCAAGATGGCCGCCGTTGCCATGACAACCATGTGATATTTTAAAAAAAAAACAACTCTTGCTACCACTAATTTGAACATATGCAATCTAAGAATGTCACTGTTAAAAAGGTCTGTTAAAAAATGTGGAAAATTGGTCCTAATTGGCGCTCCCCCCCCCCCCCCCCTCTCCTCTTCAAAGAAGAAAACAAGAAACGGTATTTTGAAACATTCTTCGTGAGGGAAACCGCTACAGATCTCCTGATCTCCTGATCTCCAAAAGCAGAAGTTGTGACCAGGTACAGATAATCCTTATCCACCCATGAGTCTCAAGATAATTTGACATGGAAGAGTGCAAAGATTTAATGTGTCAATACTTAAAAAGTGAGTATCCTTGCACTGAACTTAAATTGAAACTCAAGACGCAATACGGTGTTATTCTTATTTTTGACGAGTAGAGCTATCTTGAAACATAAATTCTTGGCTAAGAACATTTATCAGGTGCTGCAGAAAAAAAAAATTGTTGAACTTTTTGTCCTTACGCCTCGGCATAAGTTGCCTTAATCTTTCAATTCAAGAAACAACTTAATTTGTTTAGACTTGTTCTTTACCTGTAGGCATGTCATGTTATTATTTAACTACCTTAGCAAAGGTAATGCCTGTTTAAACTTCTTCTGTCACTGTAACCATGTTATGTTATTAATTCTTTCAACACACTTGACACTAGTAACGTTTGTTTTAGCTTGTCCTCATTACTGTGCAGAGATGTTATCTCGATCGTTCAACCCACCAAACATTGGTTCAGAGCGGGGCTTCTGTTTTACATGCAATGAGAACCAGCGTACCGAGTTGACTGCCAGAGGCTGCGATGATGTTTGGATCCTGCCAGCTGCTATCTCACAAAATAAGAAGGCAAAAACACACACACATTATATATATATAATATATATATATATATTTTATTTATTTGTTTGTATATATATATATATATATATATATATATATATATATATATATATATATATATATATATATACCCTCTCTCTCTCCTCTCTGTCTCTTCCTCCCTGTCTTTCTCTCCCTAATCAGGTTTTTTGTTTCTTCTCGACCTAATTCTCCAGTTACATGAACATATCGGGTCATTGGCTCTCTAGTTTTCCAACAGAAACTTATCATCGGAAAACCCCGTGTTTAAAGTACACAGAGTTTATATCAGAGACTGCTGTTTGAAACCTATAGACTTCCTTGTGGTCGTGCTAAGTCAGTAAGGCACTGCAGGGGTCTGCTCCAGAGCGACGTCGCAGGTCACCCAAGATAAGCTCAAGATGATGCTAAGAAAGAACAGCGCCAGATATCCCAGTAGATAGTCTTGAAAGAACAAGTACGGCTTGGGTTTGATCCCCGATTGGGACACCGTTTCTTTAGTGGGATGTTATCTGACCAGGAAAATCTAGGAATTTACTGCATCTGACCAAATTTTATTTTCTGCTCAGAAAATTTAGGGTCTTCTTAAAAAAAAATAAAAAATCCATTTTCGGAGTGTGCACCAAAAGAGTTGAGGTCAAAGTTTAGGTATCTCAGATCTGACCTCTTGATGTGTTGAATACCTCGTTTGATTTGATTGTGATGGGCAACTAATGAATCGATTTAAGAAAAAAATTAGTATGGAATTTTGTCTCTTTCAATAAGAAGATGAGTTTTTGATTCAAAGACTTTTCAAAAGTTAAGGTCTCCAGCATTTTAGGCCCAAGAAGTCTTGTAATAAAGAAAATGAAATTTACAATATGCACCATTTGTGAGAAAACCCTAAAAAATTGAGATAATCATTGCTGGCAACTCCTTTTCCTCAACAACCTTTTTTTTTTTCCACATAATTTTTTTCAGTTGAAGAGTTAGCAATATTTATTACCTGTCACAGTGCCAGTAATAAACGAGCTATATTTCTCTACGAAATGATCTGCCTATTTACTGAGGAAATGATTTGATGGGGAAAAATCGCATGTCCAATCCACACATAAGACCTTGACAAGACGGAGTTAGAGAAAATAAAACAGCGAGAAATCTGGGACAGTTATTGCTTCCACTCCACTCGCTCAGTGGGATTGGAAAGGAAATTGAATGTGTAAGTCATCAGTATGAAGGGGAGCAAAACAAAAGCCAAGAAGAGCAGCGGTTGCCTGCTCTGACCTGGTGGTGCTTTACCAAATATTGTCGAGGATTGGGCCGGGAAAAACCTGCTGGCTATTGGATCATCTCGATCAAAGTAAGATTTTTCTATTCTAGTCGAACCATGCCTTACTACCATAAAATTTTACCAGTGATGCCTCAAGAATAGCAGTGCACTGTCTGGTAGGATTAAACTTAAAGCTCGTTCACTGTTTGCGATCCTTTTTTGTAAGAGAATATCCATATACGATATCGGATTTCACATGGCTACTCTACTTCTGGATTTATCAGGCATACCTAAAACCGCACCAATATGAAGGTTTCAAACTATGCCATGGAAAAAAATGTTCTCGGTTCAAGAAAGGAAAGAACGACGGGATGATATCATTAAGCTTCTAAAGCTCCCGTTAATTTTGAAACAGCAAATTATGTTTCTGCTGTACTTGTGATCAAATACTTCACCCATGTCGGTAGCGGTGTAAGAGAAGCTCCGGCTGGGTTGAAGGGATCTAATCTAGTGTGAGTTTCAGTTTAGAGGAGCGATAACTAAAGTTCATCTTTACCAGCGTAGAAGTTATTTTTGCTTACCATCAGCCTGACTTGGAGCAGAAAGATTTCGAAAGTTAGACCATCTTGGAATCAAAACAATGAAAAAACAGAATATGACCCAAATCTTTTCATGCGTTAGTGTTAGAAACATACCTATGTGCTTCTTATCATCAAAGTTTGATTCTCCTACCTGAGTTGTATATTTAAATTTCACCATCAGTGGGCACAAGAGATATAGGATCGAGAGAAAGGAACAGGAAAAAAATGGAACAAGAGAAATTCTGTTTTTTTTTGTTATTTCTTTCAGGAGCTTTACAATGTCATTCGACTGGTTGTTACAAACCTGTCAAAAAGTAATCCATCGCTATTATAATAACTAAAAAACGTCAATGTTACAATTCTTGTTTAAAAATCGGTAGTTCTTTCTTAAACGCTTTATGTTTAACTCACATTGCTTTTCCTAAACCTGGTTCTACCCCTTCCCTTTTTTCCGATACACAAACCACCCTCGCACCTATCTTTTTTTCTCGTCCAGCTGGAGAAACATAAGAGTTTCTTGCCTCAATCCAAGCCTTGCTCCATCTTTATCCCACCTGATGATTGTTGGATTTGTTTCCGTCTGATTAAACTCCAGATTTTTCCCAAGACACGGCACGAACGAGCTAAAAGTGCAAAGTCCCAGTTTTGATAACAGCATGACGGCTTCAACTCGATCCTAATGAAGCTTCACAAAGTGATGGAGCGTGATAGAGTGAAAATTAAAAATCTATGGTTAGAGAACATTACTCTGGTATCTCAAAATTCTTGACTCCCTTGATACATACCTTAGAAAATAAAAAGGAGTGATGTTTTCAAACAGTTAATCAGTCGAGCAGATTGAAAGATAGCGATCGGTCAAATGGCAGGTAAAATTTGGCCCTGTCAATAGGTATAAAAGAAAAGTTGTATCACTGTGTAGGCGTGTACTGCAGAAAAAAAATGTATAAATACTGACGCTAAATCACAGTATATTATAGAGAAAAACAAAACAGTTTGTAGAGATTGCAGTTCATCGTGTAATAGTGGGAAAAGTTGTTAGGACTGGCTGTAATTAACTATGTACTGAAGGGAAAAAAATGTCTGGACTTATTGCCGTTAACCCTGTATTAGAGGGAGGAAAAATGTTAGGATTGACTGCGTTTAATTGTGTAGAATTAAAGCTAGAGATTTAAAAGATTTATAGAAAAAGGGTAGCTCCAAGCTTCGAACAGAATACCACTACCATCGTTATGATAAAACATTATAGAGCAGGTGGTATTTTTTTTTCAATTTCAAATAACTTGTATATAAACTAAGTAAGAAAAGCGTCCAACAGCTATTGTCTGAAAACCATCGAACTAAACCTTCCTTGAAGTGCCAGTCTGACCATACATCTGAACAAAGAGAAATTTATTAGTTTTAGAAGATGAGGTTTCGGCCATTCCTGTCATGTTGCTAGAAAGTTCTCGTGCGAGAATTTAGACAGGGGTACAATCGACTCAAAAATATAGAAGTTCTATAAAAAAAAATTAAAAAAAAATATAGATCTAATTTGAGATGATGTGGAGATGTTAGAGAATCTGGGTCAAGAGTCGTTTTTTTGACTTGAGGAGGCGTATGTATTCACCAATACCCACGGTCCTAAGTCGGGCTTCTTCTAAATCTAAGAGTACAAGAACATAGCAGTAGCTTAACACAATCACACGAGCTGCGGTGTTCAAACACACAAACACCGGAAGTCTAGGATCTGGTTTGCGCTTCCTACGCGATTATCTGCAGTACCAACGCAAGAGACCTTGACCTTCTGTCAATGTAGTATTGTATCAGTTCTCTAGATAAAGCCACAGGTTTTTCCTTCTGTGACAGCCTATCTGGCATAGAAGACGATCATGATTGTCCGTTCAGAAGAACAGATGGGAAAGACAACATTCTACATTGACGAAAACAGAATGGAAAAAGGCCCATATCTACAAAAGAGAGAAATACCTAAACCTGACCAAAGAGCTCGAAAATGCCGGCTACAAAGCCGTGATTATGGCCCTTGAGGTTGGTGCCAGAGGATTCGTAGGGTCATCAGTCTACGACCTTCTGACTAAACTTTCAATATGTGGCAACAAAAGAACAAAAGCTCTAAAGTTACTGGCGGAAATAGCCGAAAACAGTTCACTGTGGATCTGGAGCAGGAGAAATTAAAGGTCCCTTCATAAGAATTTAAAATGCTCTAACCATCGCATGACCAGTTGGTGTATAGCGCCGGGATCAGCAGTGCATCAAGAGATGTGGGTGTGGGTTCGAATCCTGGTGCTGTGCAAAAAAAAAAAAAGAAAAGATAACAGGGAGACACCTGGGAGTCATGACATAGGTGTGGCCCGGCCCCCTTAGAGTGTCAAAAGTTCAGGATTGAAACATTTGCTACAATGGGGGTTTCTTCTCTGAAGACTCCCTGTTATCTCGCTCCCCAATGAGTTCCTACCCACCTAATCCCTCTATGCAAACTTTGAACCGGACTTCGTTTAGGCCTCGAAGTCGAAAACAAAAAAAGATCCTAGAAAGGCGATGGCCTTAAAAAAATCTTCTGTGTGACTTTCTCAAAACATCACAGAAACCTCGCGTCTCTGGATTTAACGTAAAAATAAATACTGTCTTTGAACACGGAAACTTCTTCCCTGTCATTTCAATCTTACTTTGAATAGCAGCTTAGGTTTCAACAGCTCAGCTTCTTCACTGCGGAATCCTTTGAATTTTTAATACATTGTTGGGGGGGGGGGGGGGGGCTAAGGGGAGGGGGTTGTTGGCTTCTTGTTACTGGAAGCAGGTGCCTAAACCCATCTCATACTGAATCTTTGACTCGCTGTTAAAGAAAAAAAAGAATATTACTTCATTGCACTCGGACTCAAGCAAAATAAAAAAAAAAAACTTGAAGTGTTGTAAAACAGTACTGTTGTAAGGTAACATGCTTTGAATTTCTCTTAACTAAGCTAGGTTTTTACTATCAACTCTTTACAAGTATAAGCTATATGGACTTCCACAAAATGTTATAGAGAGTTATGTAACCAATGGCCTGTGATAGTGATGAAGAGAGAATAACGTTATTCAGCTCCAGGGTTCGATTTAATCTGTTCGCTATACACATCAGCGGTCGAGAGTCTCTCACATGTAAAACGTAGTTTCTACAGCTGTGGGAGCTATTATTTCTTCCTGATCTTTAATTAACTTCTTTTTTTTTTTACCACCATAGCGTCACGTTTCAGCTTCATATTCAACGCATATGAACTTTAGTAAAAAGAACTACCGGGACAAACTGTAAGAGGGTTAACATGAAAACTACCGGGACAAACTGTAAGAGGGTTAACATGAAAACTACCGGCACAAACTGTAAGAGGGTTAACATGAAAACTACCGGGACAAACTGTAAGAGGGTTAACATGAAAACTACCGGGACAAACTGTAAGAGGGTTAACATGAAAACTACCGGGACAAACTGTAAGAGGGTTAACATGAAAACTACCGGCACAAACTGTAAGAGGGTTAACATGAAAACTACCGGGACAAACTGTAAGAGGGTTAACATGAAAACTACCGGGACAAACTGTAAGAGGGTTAACATGAAAACTACCGGGACAAACTGTAAGAGGGTTAACATGAAAACTACCGGCACAAACTGTAAGAGGGTTAACATGAAAACTACCGGCACAAACTGTAAGAGGGTTAACATGAAAACTACCGGGACAATTTGTAAGAGGGTTAACATGAAAACTACCGGGACAAACTGTAAGAGGGTTAACATGAAAACTACCGGGACAAACTGTAAGAGGGTTAACATGAAAACTACCGGCACAAACTGTAAGAGGGTTAACATGAAAACTACCGGGACAAACTGTAAGAGGGTTAACATGAAAACTACCGGCACAAACTGTAAGAGGGTTAACATGAAAACTACCGGCACAAACTGTAAGAGGGTTAACATGAAAACTACCGGGACAATTTGTAAGAGGGTTAACATGAAAACTACCGGGACAAACTGTAAGAGGGTTAACATGAAAACTACCGGGACAAACTGTAAGAGGGTTAACATGAAAACTACCGGGACAAACTGTAAGAGGGTTAACATGAAAACTACCGGGACAAACTGTAAGAGGGTTAACATGAAAACTAGGAAAATTCTTAATCACGCAAGGTTTTACAGCGAAAAAATGTGCTTGCAAAACACCTTTAGTTTTGAAAGTTTAAGTGAAAACAGAGGGAAGTTAAATTCAGTTTCATTCAGTAAACAAAATATGGACACCCCATTTTGTCGTTTAGAAGAGTAAAGAAAACAATGAAGAATAAAAAGAAAAATTACAAAAAAAAAAAAAAAATCGAAACAGTTCAATTTTTGTCTTCTGTAACTGAAGACTGATCTCACCAAGCGGATGTTTGTCAGCGTGCTTCATTCAAGCTTCTACGCTATCTTAATTGATGTGGGCAAAGCTTACAAAATATGATACTAACATGTTCTAATTACATGAGATAAAATTGATTAAAGTGAAAAACAGAGAGAGAGGGAGAGAGAGAGTGAGAGATAGAGAGAGAGAAAATGTGGGAGAGATAAAGATAGAGTTCTGAACTTGGAAATGATCTTTGCTGGACACTAAAAATTAAAATCGTCGAGAAAAGCAATAATAAACAATCTTTGGAGTAAAAATTCATTCTCTCGTTCAGAGCTGTTTCCAAGCATCAACGATTATTTTGACTTTTCTCTCAATAATACCAACTTTATAAAAACTTCATAAAACCAATTTACCCACCTTTTCTTGTAAAATAACCTATCTCAAAATTATAGCTCTTCTTATCCTCTGTAATATTCTTCCACATTTTTACCCTGAACTTTTGCGCATGTTGTAAGAAGGACAAAAAAGCATTTATTTAAAAAAAAAATTAATTCCAAACGATGAGAATTCATCTCCTTAAGATTTAAGAGAAAGTTTCTGTCAATCTACGACAGAAATATCTCTAGTATCACACGTCAGTGTCGCTCCAGACCGTTGATCTGCGCGGCACCAATGAGAACCGGCGTAAAGCCGTGCAGTCTGAAAATAGCCACACACTGTCATCAAGTTATGATTAATTCAAATTCGATAGGGAGTCGCTGTAAAAATTCAATACCGCTGTCATGTAAGAAAAGAAAGTGTTAATCTTTTAATCATGTATCATTAAAAGCCCATCTGTGTGCCCATATTAATTTTCCAGTCCCAGGTTTGGCTCCATTCATAATTCCAGATCGATTCGTCCCCGCTCACAGGCAGATCGCGTGCGCTCTCTCCATACATCAGAAAATTGAATCACCTTAAAAACTGATCTTAGAGCCGTGTGTGCAGACTGGGTTACCAGAATAACTCTAGCCTCTCTCGCGAATTGTTATCAATATTTCATGCCATACGTCTTTTATAGTTACACCTTTCTTTCGGGAAAAAAAAATTGACAGAACTCTCTTTTTTAATAAAACAACTTTTTACAGCATGTTCTTGGGTACCTCTTTGATTAATCTCGGTATCACTTCTCGAAGCAGTCTCGGAATTTTCTGCTTGTAACAGTCTAAAGTAATAATAATTATTGTTGCATGTTGGAAGGTAGAGCATCGTGGCAGCCATAAATGACGTTTTTTTTTTTTATTCATTTTGCGCTGTTACGGTGTTTGTTTTTCTATTCAATCAATTTATACTCTATAAAAAAAATACAATGTTTTCCATTGAGTGTGAGGTCTCAGATGTAAAAAAAACCCATACAGTTAAGCATCTTTTGATAAACGAAATTTGGCCGAATGAATGCTTTTCTCCCTATTCCTTTCTTTTTTTCCTTCCTCTCTTTCCCTCCCTTTTAATCTTTCGTTCTCTTCTTTTAAGCTACTGTATCTTTATTCTTCTTGGCCCTATAGTTAAGTCTCTGCCTCTCTTCTTTTTGCATCTCTCTAAGTCTCTCTTATCTCTTAGTTCCTCCCACTGAATCAAAACACAATCTCTTTGGTCCCTTTTCCTGTCTGATTATTTTTCTTAAGGATTGTTTTTCTTACTTCATTCATTTCCCCCATATTCTCTCTGTCCATCCAAGTCTATTTCGGTCTGTCTTTTTTTCTTTGTGTCGCTTTGTAGATATCTTTTTCTCTAGTAAGGATATTGTTAATTTTTCTATGTTGGATTTATTATCTGTTGAGTTACCAGTTTTGGCAGTTATGCAAATATCCTAAGTATTCCCCCCCCCCCCCCCCCCTGGTTTTCAAAAACGTTTAGACTCTATTGCTACCCCAAATTATTGGTAGATGGACTTTAAGGTTAAGATTTTTGTTACGTTTTCTTTTAGGAACAATTTTTTCCTGAATCTTTAAAGTAATGTCTAATTTGGATAAAGTTGCTGAAATTAAGAACTAGCCTAGCTAAAGCAAATGAGCTCAAATCTATTCGTTCAAAGCTTTGGTCTCATCGCCAGAAGCTCTGAACAGTTGTGGTGTGGCAGGTTGGGGGTGAGGGAAGGCGGAATCTTCAGCATAGAGAGAGAATCGGTTGGTGAACCTATCCCAGTTTACAGAGTAATTAGAAAGGAGGGAAGGGTTAAAAAATTAGAGCAATTCATTCTAAAACCAATAGGACGGGGAATTAGTGGACCTTTTTTTTTAGTATTGTTTATACTTAATTTTTAGTATTGTTTATTCTTAGTTGAGGTATACTCAAGATGTTTTGATTCAAACGTAGATCGAAAAGTTTCTCTGGTTTGAAAGAGAAATTTATTATCTGTGTTGATTCTGGCATTAGGCGCAGAATAGAGGAGGTATAGAAGCAGATACAGCCACGAAAAATAAAGGTACAGTAACAGTAAAAAGAAGGAAGAAAAATAGGAAGAGTGTAAAAAAGATAGAAAGAAAGAGCGGCTGAGAAATAGAAAAAAATATGAGGAAAAACAATTATGATGCAAAATCCCTTTATGAAAAGATTCTTTTGTTGTTAACCTTTCTGGGTTTTTTTTATTTGAGACCTAAAATTCAATATTTTTTCATAGAACATAAACTTTTTTAATGGAATTTTTATCTATTTTGTTAATTTGATTTTTTTTATTGAATCCTCATAATTATATTTTGCTTATTTACCCGAAAATTTAATGTTACCATAAAAAACATGTCAACCCTTTGAAATGTTATGTGATGTTTGCGATGTATTCGAGAGAGAGAGATAGATAGATAGATATATATATATATAGAGAGAGAGAGAGAGCGAGAGAGAGAGAGAGAAAGAGAGAGAGAGAGAGACAGAGACAGAGACAGAGACAGAGACAGAGACAGAGAGAGCGAGAGAGAGAGAGAAAGAGAGAGAGAGAGAGAGACAGAGACAGAGACAGAGACAGAGACAGAGACAGAGATAGAGGCAAAACGGGATAGGTGGCCAAAAACAGAACAAGGCTGGGAATAAAAAAAGCTAAGGAATTACCGAAACGAAAACTGAGAAGACAATTCGAGCATCACTTCTTGTTTGTCGACTGATCGTGTGGCTACCCTACAAGTCTACACTCATCAATATTTCACACTCAGACCGCTGATAATCTGGTTTGGGAAATACATTTTACTCCTTTTCACAGCGGAAGGAGATTAGAAAATAAAACAATGTAATTATTGGTTAAACTATTCTATTGTCTCTAGTTCTCTAAACTTATATTATGCATTGAATAGTTTGTACAAATGAAAATCATAATTTAAAACTGACATAGTTGATAGATAAGGTATTTAATTCTAGACCAACAATTAACATTAAATACGAAAAAAAGACCTCTTTGGTAATTATGCTCCAACTCGCACCTCAGTACCGAACCCACCGTCTTGAGTAGACAAGACAAATCGCACTAACATCAGAGTCATCCTCATTTACAAAAATGGATGGTTAAGGAGCGGTGACGTTCCTACTGGCACGAACAGACTCGTCAACTGACGCATTCAGAATAACCAACGCCATATTCTTACATTATAATTATGATAAACTGAAAACAATATAATACTGAAACAGAAGAGGCAGCCAAACAATGATAAAGGCTGGAACAGACCACACTAAACCTGAGGATATATAGATGGAAATATTTGATAAGGAAATCAATAGAAGAATTATGGAGAGAGAGAAAGACAGAATGAGAGAGATATAGAGGGATGGTGAGAGATTCAGACAAATGGAGAGAATGAGAGAAATAGAAGAAAAACAAGGATATTGTCGGCGAAAATGGGGAAAAAACAGAATCGACATGGTGAGGAACTTCAATTGGATTTGGAAAAGAAGAAAGACACCTTTCGGAGTCTTCACATGAATACCGTACTTTTCCCTCCCCCTCCTCCCTTCCCACTGTAGTAATTCCCCGTCACAACCATTATTGTATGAGTCCCCTGCGCCACAGACAGGAAGTGGAATTAGATTATACGACTATCGGCAATGAATTAGGGGGAATAACTCTACACCCAATCGACACGGGGGCCATCTTGAAAGGCGATAAAAACTGGAAAGCTTTCTAAACCTGGCACTCACTGTTCGTAAATCTGAGAAGGCGAGTGAGAGATAGAGAGGTAAGGGAAGCTGGTGGCTTTCGGGAGGTGCTTGTAATAATATCATCTTTCTAACTTATGTTTTGGTCCTTTATCAAATTTTAGGGGAAGTTTTTCTTCTTATTATTTATCTTTTCTCCCTTGGTCATAATCTGGGGCTTTGTGTCATGTGTTTAAAGTGGGTGCGGTCAGGGGAATTGTAGAGAATGTGGATTTTTTAAAGAATTTTTCGTTTATTATTTTCCTAACCCCTAACAATGTACAATCAACATTATTTGCCCATTGCTTTAAAGCTTATCAGGATTTGCTTTTACTCGTCATTATATTGCAATACCATGTTTCTCCTACGTGAGGAATAGAACTATTATTAATTTGAAAAAAAAATATTTTGCCCATCAAAATAGCATAATTGTACACTTAGAAAAACAAAGAACCAATTCAAAAATCCATGTAAGAAACAAATTTCGACAAGCATCGGATGCAGAAAAGCTTGAAAACAAATAATGAAATATAGAAAGAGATAAAGATGTGTAGTTTTCTATAAATTATTTCGAAGAATATCGAACTAGATTTAGTGAATTACCAGTTTGGCAACACGTAATCCAGTCTTGGAAAATGAATTTATTTTACAGCTTTGAGATATAGCTAACCAATATAGTGTTTAGGATTACAATGAAAAATAAAAAGAAAGCTGTCAAAAGTTAAATATAGTCTATATTTTGGCAGTTTATTTCGTAGTTTATTTATTTCTTGTTAATTTCAGAGTTTGATTTTCCTTCTGAAGTTCCAATTAAACATTTTTGAAATAATATCCAACATTACAAAATGAGGTAGTAAAAATAAAACCAAAGTTAATGTGATCGACAATTATTTAAAAAACTTGATGCTTTATTTGCTTGTAAAGATATTATTCTCAAACAGGGCCTGTTGTGAGGGATTTGTTTTAGTTCATAGCCGCTATAGAAATCACCATCAAACAACCATTGCAGATTTTAAGCTCACTCCTCGAAATCCATAACCATCATGATGATTAAAAAACTTTATCATTCCTCAAAAAAACAAAACAAAACAAAACAACAAAAAACAAAAACAAAACATTAATTCCAAAATGAATCATTAAGGTGGAATAAAAAAAAAATATTTACATGATAAAACTGTAAAAATGTCATTCAAAGACTACTTGAAAGTGGAAAAAGTCGCCTCGTACTTGGACCACTTCACGTGACCTGGCGACGTGAAACAGATTAAACGCTGAGGATTTGCTCTGAACTGGGAGCCAGCACCGGCTCAGGCAGAAAGTGTTTCTCTAGACTTACCGTCTTAAAGAACTTAATGGAAGATTGGCGTGGCTGCAGACTGACTCAGCTCTCCTGACATCTGGCAAGAATTTGTTGTATCCATTAGACGTGAATCTTTAATTCGCAACTGTTATTTGCCTTTAAAAATTTTTCTTTTTTCTTTTTTTTATAACGTTTTCGTTTCAAATGAAAAAAAAATGAATATAGTAATATTATAAACAAGGTATCTCGAAAATGTTTGTTCAATTAATCAATAAATTTATAAATATTGCTTTCTCTGTGTTTTTTCCTTTCTGTCTCTCTACCTCTTGTCTAAGCCCCTTTATTATCTCTCTCTCAATCTCTTTCTCTCTCAATCTCTCTCTCTCTTTCTCTCTTTCTCTCTCAATCTCTCTCTCTCTCTCTCTCTCTCTCTCTCTCTCTCTCTCTCTCTCTCTCTCTCTCTCTCTCTCTCTCTCTCTCTCTTTCTCTCTGTCCTGTTATAACCTTCTCACTTTCTGTCTGCCCCTCTTTCTCTCACTTCTCCTAGCCATCTCTGACTCTTTCACTCCTTCGAGCAATCTCTCTCTCTCTCTCTCTCTCTCTCTCTCTCTCTCTCTCTCTCTCTCTCTCTCTCTCTCTCTCTCTCTCTCTCTCTCTCTCTCTCTCTCTCTCTCTCTCTCTCTCTCTCTCTCTCAATCTCTCTCTCTCTCTCAATCTCTCTCTCTCTCTCTCTCTCTCTCTCTCTCTCTCTCTCTCTCTCTCTCTCTCTCAATCTCTCTCTCTCTCTCTCTCTCTCTCTCTCTCTCTCTCTCTCTCTCTCTCTCTCTCTCTCTCTCTCTCTCTCTCTCTCTTTCTCTCTGTCCTGTTATAACCTTCTCACTTTCTGTCTGCCCCTCTTTCTCTCACTTCTCCTAGCCATCTCTGACTCTTTCACTCCTTCGAGCAATCTCTCTCTCTCTCTCTCTCTCTCTCTCTCTCTCTCTCTTTCTCTCTGTCCTGTTATAACCTTCTCACTTTCTGTCTGCCCCTCTTTCTCTCACTTCTCCTAGCCATCTCTGACTCTTTCACTCCTTCGAGCAATCTCTCTCTCTCTCTCTCTCTCTCTCTCTCTCTCTCTCTCTCTCTCTCTCTCTCTCTTTCTCTCTGTCCTGTTATAACCTTCTCACTTTCTGTCTGCCCCTCTTTCTCTCACTTCTCCTAGCCATCTCTGACTCTTTCACTCCTTCGAGCAATCTCTCTCTCTCTCTCTCTCTCTCTCTCTCTCTCTCTCTCTCTCTCTCTCAATCTCTCTCTCTCTCTCAATCTCTCTCTCTCTCTCTCTCTCTCTCTCTCTCTCTCTCTCTCTCTCTCTCTCTCTCTCTCTCTCTCAATCTCTCTCTCTCTCTCTCTCTCTCTCTCTCTCTCTCTCTCTCTCTCTCTCTCTCTCTCTCTCTCTCTCTCTCTCTCTCTCTCTCTCTCTTCCTGTCTCTATCTTTCTTTCTTTCTTTTTTATTTCTATTTACTGCAAATGCTTTTTTCTTTTTTGTTTCTATTTTTGCTAAAATCTAGAATATTCATTGTTTTGTAAATGTCGACGTATCGGAACATGATCAACTACTTCCACCTGTTCCTGTCATGTGAACTTGTTTTAAAATGTAACTCGATATTAAAGCTAACGTAACACCTTGCCCAGCTGGAAATGTTTTCCAATGAAAAAAAGTATTACATTTTTCAATTCCTTGGCTCTCGTCGTTTTACTTTCTTTTGTTAAATAAGTTTGAATGATAAAAAAAAGCAATTTCACAAACATTATATTAATCTTATGTAATAAATTTTCGGATTTTAAGATGCGAGATATTTTACGCGATGAAATAATTTCAAATTTGACAACTAGCTTTTTTGCCCCAAGAATAAAATCCTTAACGAGGCATGTGAATGTCAAACCATCCTTCACTTTCAAAAATGGATATTTTTATCGCCATATAATTTAAAAGTAAAAAAAATCGGCTCTTTATTATTCATTTCCAACAAAGCGAAAAGAATAACTAAAGTTGTTAATTACTCCATATTACACAAAGTGAATGAAGAATAAATGCGCCAACATCAGAGAGCATGGGATGTGGTGGACCTTCCACTTCAATCTCTGCATGAGGCATCATGCTTTGTTATGAATTTTTCTGTGTGGTTCAAGTCACGGAACAGTTCTTGCTAGCAGTTCTGGTCAAGGCAAATTGCTAAGCAAAGTGAGGTTTGACTTCTACGAGTTAAAGACTTTTCTTACACATCTGATCGGGCTGACTTTATGGTTAGTACACGTTCAATGCTAACAAACATGCTTTAAGTGAGATATCATAGAGGTAGTAGGGAAAAGATTCGAAAAAGGAAAAAAAAAGAGATGGACTGCTCCAAGACCCCTCTCTCTATTTCTCTCTCTGTATCTCTGTCTCTCTCTATCTCTCTCTTTGACTGTAAAGGCTGTATATATTATATTCAGTTGTTTTCTGAATATCCAAAAAGATCCATACTCTTTTTTAACAAATATTGAAATGGCTTACAGCTCCAAATGTGCTTCAGATAATAATATCTTGTAAAATAAATCGCTTCTGATTCTGAATATTGGAAGAGTCATTAAATGATTCACTGATTCATAGATTGATCATTTGATTGACTGATTGATCGATTTGTTAATTGATTGACAAGTTTATATAACCTTACCGCTAATATAAGATGTCTGAGAGGAAACATAAGCATTTAAAAATCCATTGATGGCGGTGAAGATATCCAGGCACATCTGGCCCGGGCGCGCAAATCAAATGACCGCTGGCATGCTGCTAATCTCCAGCGACTACCGCAGCTTTTCCCAGCTGGACTCCGCAACAACGCAGGGCAAAGATGCTGGTCAACGAGGTTTCTGTTTGGCTCCAGTACCAAAAACTCAGTTAATCTCTTACCTTGAACAGATGTAGCTCTGGTACAAAAATACCATAAGAAGGTATAAAGATGAAACTTGATTCTATATTTTTCGAACCATACTTCTAGTTTGTACTGCATTAGAAGTCATTTCCTTCCATTTTTTTGGAATAAAGAAGATAAACAATAAGAAATGAAAGTTTTTCTACTTGTTGGTTAAAACGGATCTTCCTTTTCGTACTTAATCAGGGTGGATTTAAAGTTCATCATTCTTATCAACTAATTTTTTACATCTCGATAGAATAATTAATGTACTACAGCCTGGACCATGAGCTGCACTGGGTCAGTTATTGTTGTGTCTGATCCACGTTCAAGACCGGTACCCTTCTCTCACATGATAGGTTATATGTTGACCTTACCTTGTCAGGTTCGTCCTACCACTTCATTAGGTTCACATCACTGATTGGTTTCAGATATGAGACCTTTGAACGAAACTAAGGAAGCTGAAACATGAGAATCAAATATTTATTAGATTTGCTTTGGTTCATTTGAAACCTGAGGCAAGAACTTAAAATTTGATGATACAATCTTTAATACATTGATTCTTCTATTCCTTCTTGGTCTGCTATTGTCAAGATTTCATAATTCAGATTGCGCGTGACTGTGTGTGAGTAATTCAGTCTCACCAAGCTAGTGGATCACATTACTCCCAGAAGTTGCTAAATCATTGGATGAAAAATATTTCTGAGATGATTTCAAATAGCTCTCCGAGTATAGTGGGGGTTTCTTCCATATTATCACCTTGGAGATCCAATATTCGCGATGAAATGTGTTGATGGCTATTTATAATTTGACCCTGAACACTAATTTAATTTACTTGACTTTATCACTTATCTATAGGATGTACTGCCAGTAACAGCCTGCGGTCTCATTAGTCTCACCAGATTACTACATTGGTAAAGGAAATTAGGACAGTGTTTAGTCTGCAGCTAAAGTATAGATCGTAACAAATTCTGGGTAACACGAAATCAGCGCAGTCAGAGATGCAATTATATCTAGTCAATTGTAATGTTAGAATTATCGCAGAATGTACGGGGCATGGGATAGAGGTTGGTGGGAAGAAGAAGAGGAGGATGTACTTTCAACAAAGATCACCTTTAGTCAACTGTAGATTATTTGTAATCACATGTAAGCTGAAAAATATCTTATTTAATTGCCATGATGAAAGAAATGGAGCGTCTGGTGAAACAGATGGATGAATCTTAAAATGGTAGAAATCTAGAAGCCGAAGGCTGAGATAATAGCAACTGGAGGATGTGGAACTGTGCCTGGAGAATCGATGGTTTTACTCCTCTGGCTGTTAACCAACTGAGAGATGTAGGGGACGTTAAACACTTAAGGGAGGTAACAGTTGATGGGCAACTCATCCCGGTGTCTCTAATCAACGAAGCCATCTGCTTCTCGGCCAGACACAATGACAAGTTTTGAAAGAATCCCGATCTACTTAGCTGCCAGAAACAACTCGCATGTTTCATGAGGGACAGAACATCTGCTCCCACCAGGGTTGCTCAACACGTTGCTGCATCTCATCAATCAAATCGAGATGTCCAAGGTATATCCTAATAAAGTCTCTTTGGGGAAACCCAGCACTACATCTATTTTTATAATTATTTTCGCGCGTACATTATTGGTTGGGAAGATAACATCACACTTTGATGATTTAAAAAACTGACCCGTTTCTCTCTGAGGTTACACGTTTACTATTGGCTAAAGGCGTTGTGGATGAGAAAGGTTGAGATAAGAATATACAGACAATGCTTCCCTCTTCCTCCTCCCCTCGATTCCTATTTTCTCTCTGATGCACTAAACAGCATTTATTACAGGTGACAGAGAGAGAGGAGGAGGGAAGAACTCATCACCAGAGACATGGTTTAGTTAAGAGTGACAGAAGACAAGCACCCAAAGTGTACATGCACCCGATTATTTACGACAAAGCCATGAAAGAATATTCCAGCTCTGTGTTAGCGTTCGGTAGACTGGACAACAGGCGTCTCCTTTCTCTGAAACTTTCAACCTGAAAGACTTTTAAAGAGCCTTGAGGATAAGTAATTGATTTACTACCTCAATCTGTCCCTGTTTTATTTGAAGGGAGATAATTACGGGAATTATGTGAGCCGTGTAAAATATTCTGTTAAAGGCTTCGGCGACGCAAACTTGAGTAAAAAATCTTTATCAGTTTTCGTTCAGTGAAAGCTCTCAGTAATTTTTCATTGTCTATACACAGAAGCTGTTAGTTCCGTTTGGATCCTGACTTAGCAGTAGCCAGTGGAGCAGATTCCGGCTGGCTCTAGGTGTTAGTCCATATCTTTAGACTGGACAGGGGTAGGTCAAAGTTTAAAACCAGTGGTCTTCCAGACAGAACGCCTGTGTTGCCCATTGCAGGGAGCCGTCACGCCGGTTCAAGCCTCCCATTGATCTATATGGTGTTTAGTTTATTCCGTTCTATCGGGCTAAGCTTTGGCTGAGGACAAAATATGCGGTTGGTGAGATAAGCATAACTGTCTTAATATTGGTGATTATCAGAACAACCCTGGCAGTAGGACCTGGCTCTTCCTCTGTTGTTTAATGCTCGGTTCACTTAATGCAAGGTGTTGTCCAGGCTCACCTGTGACACAGACAGCCTGCATACATGATGGAGAGATCACACCGGCTCGACAAGATCTTGATGGCTCGACACAACTTCAAGCACAATGAAAAAAAAAATGAAATACTCTTGTTATAGCTTTTTCTCTTTTTTCTGTTTTTAATTTTCTGGAGTTTTTTTAGTTATCACAAGAAGCCGACTAGTAATTGAGGTATTGACCTATTTCTGGGTGATTTACGTCGTTATATTGTGAGAATAGCAAAGAAAAGCTCAGTAACCCGGATTGTGCCAATGGTAATCTCAGCCTGCGGGAATACCCAGTATATTCGGTAAACAGTTTACTTACAATGCTCGTGAGTTCCGAGTATACTCAGTCTCCTGTTTCCCTAAATAACTTATCTATACACAATTCTTTTGGGCTTAATACTTTTTTTATTCTTACCACAAGATCTACCAAATTTAAAATGAAAAAAGTAGGTAAACATGACGTTCCACTGTATCAAATTGTCAAGAAAACCAAGACATTGGAATTTTTTTTAAACGATTAAAAGCCTGATTGAAAGCAATGATTCAAAGAACCTACCAAATTTTAGGAAATTTGAAAAAAAAAACTCTTCAACTGTTACTTAATTGTAACGGTTCAAACTAGACATTAAAACTAATGATGCGTATATCAGATGTGTTACTTAGTTCAGGATTTACACAATGTATTTATCATTTAATAAGTCGAAGAGACGCATCTTTTTATCTTTTTTTTTCGCTCATGATTTAATAGTACTGGTAAATTAATACGAAAAACCTAAACATTTTCAAAGTCCTTTTAAACAGGATTTACACCTGCTGATAAATTATATTTGCTGAATTTCGAAATACCGTTGATCTATCGTGACAGTAAGACAAAACTCCCACTTAACTGGTGAAAGGGCTAAAATATTCTTTAGAAAAATGAAACACGGAAAGCACAAAGTGGACTAAATGACGTAGTATTAATTAATTTCCATTGACAAAGCCCATTTAGATGCCAGAAGATCGTTCATCAATAAAAGAAAGACTCTACATTATAATGGGCGGTTCAGTCCGGGACAATTTTTAAAGTTTAACTGTTTCTATTTTTTCCCTTCTGCGGGAACAAAGAGACACCATCAGTTTAGTAGTAAAAGCCACCCAAAGAACTGAGCGTCCAGACTGAACATAGCAATTTACGATTTAAACGAGAGGAAAATCAGATGTAACCGGTAGTTTATTAGAAAAGATGACGTGCTCAGCTAGATTCAGTTAGAATATCTTATATTAGTTTGTCATCCCGATCTTGAAGATTTCCATCATTTCACTTGATAAGAGAGTTGGCAATCATTTCATGATGTTCTTGAAATGCTTCAAAAATACAAAGTAAATAAGAAAAATCGAACCGTTTCTGACTTAGTTTGACCATATTGAGAAAGTTTAACAACCTCAGACTAGTACTGTTTATCCTATTGACATTTTGTTAAAACAAGGTAACATATTTAAGTTTTTGTTTATCTGAAAGTGGTTCATAAATCTTTCAGAGGCTTTGTGATGACTAAAAGATGCAAACATCAATATGCTATTTCCATGTATTTCACCAGTAATTTCTCTACAGAGATATTAGTATTACTGGTTTATGACTGTCGTCCAAAATGCTGAACGTGTTGTGAGCAAATAAAAAAAATGGACTTGCTCTCCGTCACATTACGTTCTGGGTGTACATGTTTTACCAGCATCAGCAGCTCAGGATAAAAAAAAAATCAGATATACTACTGTTTTGATTAATTAAATATATAACAGTTTTGATGCGAAAACAGTTTTGCTTTAATAACTTTGAAAAAGGTTTTCTATTTTGTTTCATCTCGGAACCTTATTAGGGAGTAGCAAGAGATACAATGACTAGGTCAAAATGGATTTTGATTTTCTTTTTCGGCCATCAGGTTGAGAAAATCACAAACAAACAAAAGCTACCTCAAACAGTCCGTTTTAGGTATTTGTCATGTTAACTAGTGTGAAGCACCTGCGAAGTTCAAAATGATTCCACAGGTCTAAGTTTTTTTTAGATAAAAAACAACAACAACTAAATTGGAATTGGAACAAAAGGAAAGGTTTTAAGGTCAATTCAAATGAGGTTAATGTGACCTTTTGGATTCATTATAAATATAAATCTTTCCTTTAAAAATTTGAACTCTGTTTACCTTTGGAACTCCGAACATTGATTTAAATCAAAGGTCAAAAGTCACGAGCTGGGGACAGTCTAGGATCTTTTGTTGAGATAACGGTGGATTTTTTCAGATCTTTTGTTGAGATAATGAGATTTTTTTTTCAGTAACTCTGAGTATGAGTACGGTAGAAACCATTTCTTGTTGAAAACGAGCTAAAGATCTTTTTTTTTAAGTTTCAAAATATTCGTTGAAAACTCTTGTTTTTATGTCCTCTCTCTCCTTTTTTAATCTTTTTTTTTCTCTCTATCGGCCAGTCTCTTTCTGTCTCTCTCTCTCTACCTCTATCTCTCTATCCGCATATTTAGAACACAGTGTTTGAAAAATAATAAAATAAGGAATGAATATAGACTGGATAAAAAAAAGAGAAAGGGAAGAAAATCGCCAACAAAATGAATTAGTTATTGATAAGAAAACATGTCGCAAGGAAACTGGTGTGAGGGGCACAGGAAATTGTTTCATGTAATTGGAAAGAACTGGCTATTTCTGTGGAACAGTAGCTTGTGATTGCGCTGTAAAATTTCATTCGTCTTTCTACTTTCTTTACGTGAAAGAAAAAAACGTCGATTAATAAATATTCATTGGTTTATCTGTTCTATGTAATGTAATTTAGTGCACTTTGTGTTTTCCGTGTTCCTTTACTTATTTTTCATTTTACTGCCGACTTATGTATTCTTGATATGTTTTCATAAATCGATCTGAATGTGGTCAATAATGTAATCAAGAAAATATTAAATATTATTTTTATCATCTTTTCCTCGGAAGAAAAGAAAGGTAAAAAGAAGAATTGACGATGTATCCATCACGTTTTTTTGTTGTTTTTTTTTTTGTAGCGCAAATAAAAAGAAACTTAGAGAATCGTCAAGTAAAAACCTTAATGTCGTCATTTCACCCCTGACCTTTGAACTCTTAAAGCTCATTTCTACAATTTAATTTGAGCAAAATTACTGACAATTTCTGAAAAAAGAAAAAAAACCGAACATGAAATTATGCTTTTGGTTAAATTAATAACTTCAAACAAGAGACCTCTTCCCAGAAGTTAGTGATCAGAAATGAAAATCTAAAGAGAAATGCGTTTGAAATGCATTAATTACTTTTTTTTTAGCAGAAATGATATTTTTCTTGTGTTTCATTTTTTCCATAAGTTTTGTTAGTTAAACTACTAACAGAATATAAAAAAACTCTTAATCTAAATTTTAAACAAACAAATGTCGCGACCAAGTTACAGTAATCGGAAGGAGCTCAGATAATGCAAATTTCTGGAAAGTGATTATTTTCCTCTTAGCAATTTGTGATGTACATGTTGATAGACAATGGGATGTTAAATACTACCTGTACAGTGTAATAGAACAAAAATGGAAGGCACGGGTATCAACTAACCGGAATTGAATTGTAATTGAAAACTCCATTAAAATGTCAAATTTTTATGAGAAGAATATTTTAGTGAAAACAAATCTTGAGGAAAGAGCGAGCAATCGGTGTAGAATATCTGCCAGTTGGTAGGTTGAACCTCTCCAGCGTGAGTTCGTCTGTACTATCTTACCAGTTAGATCTGGGAAACAGGAAGGAAAAAATAAGCCACCCAATTTGAAGTTTGAAGAAATTCACCCTGAAGACATCTTCGAGCTTCAGCACCTGAGTTCTAGTTAGAGGGAAGCCCTCGAGATTTGAGTAAAAAGAGGGGAAAGAAATAGGACTACCAAAGAAACATTATTATTTTATAATCTTTTTTAAAAAGGTCTGATTTACGCTCAACCTTGTCCTTGGTTTTCGATGTTATGTGAACCTACAGAAATCTCAAGTTTCATTTCTGGTTCCAAGTTCTTTGTTAACGTTAAACATTTTTTTCTCTTTTATAAAACTCTCAGGTTGTTTGATATTATTTCATTTTTATTCGATTTTTATTTTGTTTTAGAAGTTTTGATAATCTCCATGATTGTTATGTTCATGGGATTGTGTTGGGAATAATCTCCTTTAGATAAAATTAGAGAAATAAAACAACTAGGTTAACCAAAGGAAGCATCACATCTGGATATACAATTAACAATGAGAGCAAGAGAGTTAGAGAGACAGAGAGAGGTAAGGGGAACAAACTAAGAAAGCATGGGGGATTGTATAGAGAGTGTGATTGTGTGGTAGACAGAACGAGAACTAGACCTAGTGAAAAAGAGAAGATTGACAGAGTAAAAGGCGAACGGTTGGTGCTACTGCCAAAATGGATCTTTCTGAATCCTACACTATTCTACACGATGATTAAAAGTTTGAGAGGTTTGAAGAAAAAATATAAAACAACACATGGGTGTAAAAGAAGCCAACATGATTTGTTACAATTAGGAAGAATTAATCATAAAGCGAGAAGCTGAGAGGACAGGAAAAACACAGCAGACATAGATCGAGGCAGATGGAATTCTCTCCCTTTCCAACAGCTCCCTCCCTCTCCAGTACAGAGTCTGGACTTGAACCCCGCCAATCTTAGTCTAGCACTGCTTGGATCGCCATCTGCCCGTCACTCAGGGAGGAGAATTCGATTAGGGGGATTGGGGTGATAAATCAAAGGGGAGTTAAGCGAATGGCTAACTGACAAAACTTGCATCCATCTTTGAAGGTTCCCCAAGTAACACTAATTAATCTTGTCTTCATAGAGCTTTGAGAAGAAAGCACCCCATTTAGTCTTGAATAAGACTCATTTCTGGATTAAGATTACCCCTATTTTAATAATTATATTTTACAGAAGTGAGTTTGGAACATATCTAGCTTATGGCGTATTTGACTTGCATATCCCTGCAATGGAATTTAAGATTTTATTAAAATAGAAACTTAGAAATTAGATCAGACACAGTCTTTTTTCTAAGACTTTCGAGTACGGCCATGATATTATTATTATTTTGTTGTTGTTGCTGTTATTGCTTTGAACGTATTTTAGAAAAATTAGCATTATGATTAGTATGCTTCTGTCTGCTTCAATCTGCCCATTCTTATGTATTACTTTAACCAGCATATAAACGTATAAAGCTTCAAAATAATCATAAGAATATGATATAAATAGTATTTTATCAATAACTTTCAGAATGCACATGTCCGCTGTGAGAGAAATACGATATGAAGTGACCAAATGAGAGATACGGAATGGTCAAGTCGAAGTACTTCACGACATCACATCCACAAAAGAGAAGATCAATGTTTGTTAAGAAGCCCAGTTCTGTACCTATGTCTCACTCCCTCACTATCTCACTCGCACACGCTCTCTCTCTCTCTCTCTCTCTCTCTCTCTCTCTCTCTCTCTCTCTCTCTCTCTATCTATTTATCTCTCTTTATCTATCTCTCTTTCTCACTCTCGCTCCCTCTCTCTCTCTCTCTCGCTGTCTGTATTCCCTTCTATCTCTCTATCAATCCACTCCTCTAACTATCTCTATCTCCCTCCTACCTATCTCTTTTTATCTATACACCCATATCACACATCAATGAATCGCTTCTCTATCAGTGGTATGTTCCGATCTTCATGTTTTAAAGAAATATTCCTAAAGCAATTAAACAATACTCAATGTCAGCTTTTCGATGAGAATCTGTGGGCCAACCTTCGCTAAAAGCTTCGCTCATACATTATTCGCTCTTAAGTCTTGGAAATCAAAAACGTGGATAACGTTGAGTGCTAAGAGAGGGGAGAGAATAGAGTGAGAAGGGGAGAGAGAGAGAGAGAGAGAGAGAGAGAGAGAGAGAGAGAGAGAGAGAGAGAGAGAGAGAGAGAGAGAGAGACAGACAGACAGACAGACAGACAGAGACAGACAGAGACAGACAGAGACAGACAGAGAGAGAGAGAGGTGTATCATATTGACGGATGATTAAAGCAAATATTATAGTGTCAGTCTGTCCAGATCTCACTAGACTGATTGGGCAAGAGTGGACCATCGATCTCAAATATGGGTCCTATAGACAGGTGATCACATCGCTGATACACCCTCTATGTATGTTCTGCGGAGCTGATCTTGTAGTAGATTAGTTCCTAGCTGGTTTTATTATTTGATTGATTGATTGATTGATTGATAAATCCAATTGTAGATAAGCAACACTTTGTGCGCCAGTTTCTCTCTCCAGCACTGAATGTTGCATAATATAAGCTGCCTGCATGCATTATTTGGTCTTTATTGTTATTAGTGTTCATCTATGTTTGTAAATTATTATCCATTCATCCATCATTCCATCTACATATCTACCTATCTATCTATCTATCTATCTATCTATCTATCTATCTATCTATCTATCTATCTATTCAATCTTATACCGACCATAGTATATACTTTTTATCTATATATTTAAGTATTCATCCATCTATTTATCTGATTATCGATCTATCTGTTCTTAGTTTACCTATTCACCTTTTATTTCTTCATTTGTTCTTCTCTGAAACTATCTATTTAACTATTTATCTAACTACCCAGATATATTGTTATCTCTTACAAGATACATTTATTTAAAATGCAACTATTTGTAAGCATCTTTCAAATAACTAAAGAAGCATTTTTAGCCAATGGCTAAAGAAATTTTGTAGTCCAGAGATGTTTAAGGTAAATATTGTACCCAATTACAGTTGAGTGGTTTAGAAATGCACGCCAAAAGCCTTACTTAATGATTCAACAGGATTTACATATACCGTTCGTTAACAATGGAACCCTAAAACATAATAATAGTCTTATAACATGGATTAACCAGTAACACTGACTTTATACGTAAGGCTGGATATTGCCGCAAAGCAAGAGATAAAGAAATAGAATTGAAGAGATAATCATGTACACCCTAGCAAATCAATATGATTTTGCCTTTCCGAAAAGACCCCGCCCCACAAATCTCGTGGGAAAAAAAATAAAGAAAGAGCTTTAAAGAGGAGCATGTCATGTTGAGCCACCACGGACCCAACATAGAAACGCACAAAGGATGCGCTTTGACACAATATCACCAGCAGTATCCTTGTATGAATACGTAAACGATAGTTTCCTACACGTGTCAATAGAGGAACAAAATGTGACTGTCTAAGTTTAAAATATAAACTGTTCGCACTGAAGACAAAAATCTGTGAAAATAATAGTTTAAATTATCTCTAGTTGAAAATAGCTTTTTTTAACCATATTTTTCTTGCTTATTTATGAATATTTTTACACACATCGCAGTGACTTCTATTATAGACATAAGGGTCAAAAAAGGTTTCATCTCATATCATTGGCAAAGTCATGTCTATCGATTATATGCAAATTAAACGGATTCCTTTCCGCCTGAACAGGCAAG
>JAWDGP010007259.1:45000-71460 GCA_033675545.1 Elysia crispata | reverse complement strand
ATGTGAGGCGTTGGAGAGCAAGGCGACACCATCTGAGAGTTTTTCCTTGACGTCCTCACTTTGACTCTGTTGCAAAACCGACTCAAAGGCGAAAGCGACCGCGGTAATTCCAGAGATGAAGGATCGTTGTACAGTTTGCAGAGACGAGTCTCTGAAACGCGCTCGGACACTAACATGTCTGAAAACCTCCGGGTTACACCCCAAGACACTCAGTCTAGGACAGTTAGATGGCTATTGTGTGCCAACTCCGAGGGATAGCTTTTGTAAATTGTGTGCCAACTCCTAGGATGGCTTTGTAAATTGGGTGCCAACTGAGGATGGCCTTGGATAACTGTGTGAACTCCGAGGATAGCTTTGTAAATTGGGTGCTAACACCGAGGGATGAAGGAGAGGGAGAATAAAAGCTTTGTAAATTGTGTGCCAACTTCGAGGGATGGCTTTGAATGTTCCAATTGTGGATGAGGTCAATTTGTGTCCAAACTTTGAGGGATGGGTTTGTAAACTGTGTGCCAACACTGAGGGATGCCTTTGAAAATTAGTGCCAACTCCGAGGGATGGCTTTGTAAATTGGGTGCCAACACCGATGGATGGCTTTGTAAATTGTGTGCCAACTCCGAGGGATGGCTTTGTAAGTTGGGTGCCAACACCGTGGGATAGCTTTTGTAAGTTGGAAGCCAGCACCGAGGATGGCTATGGGTATGGGTGCAACACCGAGGGATGGCTTTGTAAATTGGGTGCCAACACCGATGGATGGCTTTGTAAATTGTGTGCCAACTCCGAGGGATGGCTTTGTAAGTTGGGTGCCAACACAGAGGGATGGCTTTGTAAATTGGGTGCCAACTGCGAGGGAAGGCTTTGTGAATTGTGTGCCAACTTCGAGGGACGGCTTTGTAAATTGTGTGATAACTTCGAGGGATAGCTTTGTAAATTGTGTGCCAACTTCGAGGGATGGCTTTGTAAATTGAGTGCCAACACCAAGGGATGGCTTTGTAAATTGGGTGCCAACTTTGTGAGGATTTTTAAGGGAATGAGGGGTGGTATTGGGTTATCCTAGGGCTTTATACATTTGTGTGCCAACACCGACGGATGAACTGCCAATTTGTGTGCCAACTCCGAGGGATAGCTTTGTAATATGTGTGCCTACTCCGAGAGATGGCTTTGAAAATTGGGTTCCAACTCCTAAGATGGCTTTGTAAATTGGGTGCCAACTCTTAGGGATGGGTTAAAAAAGAGGATATTTTAATTGTGTATTTGTAAATTGTTTGCCAACTTTGAGGGATGGCTTTGTAAATTAGGTTCCAACTCCGAGGGATGGCTTTGTAAATTGTGTGCCACTACCGAGGGATGGCTTTGAAATTTTCCAACTTTGGGTTTGTTTTAAATTGAGTCCAACAGAGTGGCTTTATAAATTGGGTTCCAACTCCGAGGAATGGCTTCGTAAATTGGGTTCCAACTCCGAGAGATGGAAAAACTTTCTAAGTGGGTGCCTAATTCGAGCGCTGGATTTTAGATGTAAGATGGCTTGGTAAATTGGGTATCAACTCCTAGGGATGGCTTTGTTAGTGGTGTGCCAACTCCGAGGGATAGCTTTTAAAATTTGTGATAACTCCGATGGATAGCTTTTGTAATATTGCGTGCCAACTTCCAGTAAAAACTTTATGATCAAGTCGATAACTCCACGGCGAGGGATGACTTTGCCAAATTGTGTGATAACTCCGAGGGATGGCTTTGTAAATTGTGTGATAACTCCGAGGGATAGCTTTGTAAATTGTGTGATAACTCCGAGGGATAGCTTTGTAAATTGTGTGATAACTCCGAGGGATGGCTTTGTAAATTGTGTGTCAACTCCGAGGGATGGCTTTGTAAATTGTGTGTCAATACCGAGGGATGGCTTTATAAATTGTGTGCCAACACTATGGGATGGCTTTGTAAATTGGGTGCCAACTCCTGGGGATAGCTTTGTAAATTGGGTGCCAACTCCGAGGAATGGCTTTGCAAATTTTGTGCCAACTCCTGGTGATGGCTTTGTAAATTGTGTGCCAACTCCTGGGGATGGCTTTGTAAATTGTGTGATTATTCCGAGGGATAGCTTTCTAAATTGTGCGATAACTACGAGGGATGGCGGTATAAATTGTGTGCCAATACCGAGGGATGGCTTTGTAAATTGGTTGCCAATACCGAGGGATGGCTTTGTAAGTTGGGTGCCACTTACGAGGGATGACTTTGTAAATTAGGTGCCAACTGCGAGGGATGGCTTTGTAAATTGGGTGCCAACGCACGAGGAAGGCTTTGTAGGTATAGTGCCACACTACAATGGATGGCTTTCTAAATTGTGTGATAACTTCGAGGGATAATCTTTGTAAATTGTGTGCCAACTTCTGAGGGATGGCTTTCATAAATTAGGTGCCAGCAAAGGGATGGCTTCATAGAATTAGGTGCCATATCCTTTTGAGGATAGCTTTGCCATTATTATATGTAACTCCGACGGATAGCTTTGTAATTTGTGTGCTAGCTCTGAGGCCTTTGTCTTCATGTTGTGCCTACTCCGAGAAGTATGGCTTTGAGAAAATTGGGTTCAACATCTAATGGATGGCTTGTAACAGAATTGAATTCAACTCTTCGAGGGATAGGTTTGTAAATTGTTTATCAACTTTGAGGATAGCTTTGTAAATTGTCGTTCCAACTCCGAAGGGATGGCTTTGTAAATTGTGTGCCAACTGCAAAGGGATGGCTTTATAAATTGGAGTTTCCAACTCCGATGAGATGGCTTTGTCACGTTGGGTTCCAACTCCGAGAGATAAAGCTTTCTAAATTAGTTGCAGTAACTGCTAGAGATGGCTTGGTAAATTGGGTATCAACTCCTAGGGGATGGCTTTGTTAGTGGTGTGCCAACTCCGAGGGATAGCTTTTAAAATTTGTGATAACTCCGATGGATAGCTTTGTAAATTGCGTGCCAACTTCGAGGGATGGCTTTGTAAATTAGGTGATAACTCCGAGGGATAGCTTTTTTGATGTGTGATCCAACTCTGAGGGATAGCTTTGTAAATTATGTGATAACTCCGAGGGTGGATAGCTTTGTAAATTGTGCTCCAACTGCTAGGGATAGCTTTGTAAATTGTGTGATAACTCCGAGGGCTAGCTTTGTAAATTGTGTGTCAACTTCGAGGATAGCTTTTTGTCGCGTGTGTGATAACTCCGAAGATAGCCGTAAATTGTGTTCTGAATTATTCCGAGGATAGCTTTGTAAATTGTGCGATAACTACGAGGATGGCGGTATAAATTGTGTGCCAATACCGAGGGATAGCTCTTGTCAGTGGTTGCCAATACCGAGGGATGGCTTTATGAGATGAATTGCCAACACCGAGGGGATGGCTTTATGAAATTGAGTGCCATCTGCGAGGGATTGGCCCATGGGGTGGGTGCCAACTGCGAGGAAAGGCTTTGTGAATTGTGTTCCAACTTCGAGGGATGGCTTTCTAAATTGTGTGATAACTTCGAGGATAGCTTTGTAAATTGTGTGCCAACTTCGAGGGATGGCTTTGTAAGTCAACGGTGCCAACACCAAGGGATGGCTTTGTAAATTGGGTGCCAACACCGAGGGATGGCTTTATACATTGTGTGCCAACACCGACGGATGGCTTTGTAATTTGTGTGCCAACTCCGAGGGATAGCTTTGTAATATGTGTGCCTACTCCGAGAGATGGCTTTGAAAATTGGGTTCCAACTCCTAAGATGGCTTTGTAAATTGGGTGCCAACTCTTAGGGATGGGTTTGTAAATTGTTTGCCAACTTTGAGGGATGGCTTTGTAAATTGGGTTACCAACTCCGAGGGATGGCTTTGTAAATTGTCATTTAAGTGCGAGTGATGGCTTTAGTAAATTGGGCTCCAACTCCGAGGAATGGCTTTGTAAATTGGGTTCAACTCCGAGGATAAGCGCGCTAAATTAGATGGTAACTCCGAGGGATGGCTTGGTAATTGGGTATCAATTCCTAGGGATGACTTTGTAAGTTGTGTACCAACTCCGAGGGATAGCTTTGTAAATTGTGTAGTAACTCCGATGGATAGCTTTTGTAAATTGCGTGCCAGCTTCACGAGGATGGCTTTAGAATTAATTCTTTCCGAGGGATAGCTTTGTCAATTGTGTGATAACTCCGAGGGATAACTTTATAATTATTATTGATAACTCCGAGGATGGCTTTGTAGGTATTGTGATAAAACTCCAAAAGGACAGCTTTGTAAATTGTGATGCCAACTCCGAGGGATAGCTTTGTAAATTGTGTGATAACTCCGAGGATAACTTTTGTAAATTGTGTGATAACTTCGAGAGATAGCTTTGTAAATTGTGTGATAACTCCCGAAAAGATAGCTTCCATCGAATTGTGTGATTGTTCCGAGATGAATTTGCTAAGTGTGTGATAACTCCGAGATGAAATGTTATCAAATTGTGTAATAACTCCGAGGGATAGCTTTGTAAATTGTGTGATAACTCCGAGGGATACTCAACTAAATTGTGTGCCAACATCGAGGGATGGCTTATGAAAAGTGGGTTCCAACTCCTAAGATGGCTTTGTAAATTGTGTGCCAACTCCGAGGGATGGCTTTGTAAATTGGGTTCCAACTCCGAGTTATGGCTTTGTAAATTGTGTGCCAATACCGAGGGATGGCTTTGCAAATTGGGTGGTAACTCCGAGGGATAGCTTTGTAAATTGTGTGCCAACTCCGAGGTATGGCTTTGAAATTTGGGTTCCAACTCCTGAGGATGAAAAGCTTTGTAAATTAGGTTCCAACTCCGAGGGATGGCTTTGTAGATTCGGTTCCAACCTCGAGGGTTGGCTTTGCAAATTGGGTGGTAACTCCGAGGGATGGCTTGGTAAATTGGGTATCAATTCCTAGGGATGGCTTTGTAAATTGTGTGCCAACTCCGAGGTATAGCTTTGTAAATTGTGTGATAACTCCGATGGATAGCTTTGTAAATTGTGTGATAACTCCGTGGGATGGCGTGGTAAATTCTGTGATCACTCCGAGGGATGGCTTTGTAAATTGTGTGCCAACTCCGAGGGATAGCTTTGTAAATTGTGTGATAACTTCGAGGGATGGCTTTGTAAATTGTGTGATAACTTCGAGGGATAGCTTTGTAAATTGTGTGATATCTCCGAGGGATAGCTTTGTAAATTGTGGGATAACTCCGAGGATAGCTTTGTAAATTGCGTGGGTATTAGAGGGATGCTTTGTAAAATTCTTTGTGATAATATCTGAGGAATGGCGTTGTAAATTGTGTGATAACTCCGAGGGATAGCTTTGTAAATTGTGTGATAACTCCGAGGGATAGCTTTGTAAATTGTGTGCCAACTTCGAGGGATGGCTTATAAAATTGGGTTCCAACTCCTAAGATGGCTTTGTAAATTGTGTGCCAACTCCGAGGGATATGGCTTTTTGCAAATTGAGTTCCAACTCCGAGTTATGGCTTTGTAAATTGTGTGCCAATACCTGAGGGATGGCTTCACAAATTAAGGTGGTAACTCCGAGAGATAGCTTTGTAAATTGTGTGATTATTCCAAGGGATAGCTTTGTAAATTGTGTGTTAACTCCGAGGGATGGCGTTGTAAATTGTGTGATAATTCCGAGGGATGGCTTTGTAAATCGTGTGCCAACACTCGAGGGTTAGCCTGAGAGAATGGTGGTAACTCCGAGGACAGCTTGGATGGTGTCATTCCTAGGGTTGGCTTTATAAATTGTGTGCCAACACCGAGGGATGTATTTGTAAATTGGGTTCCAACTCCGAGGGATGGCTTGGTAAATTGGGTATTAACTCCGAGGGATAGCTTTGTAAATTGTGTGATAACTCCAAAGGATAGCTTTGTAAATCTCGTGCCAACTCGAGGGATAACTTTATCGGTGTGTAGAAACCTTGAGGGATGGCTTTTGTAAATTAGGTGATAACTTCGAGGAATAGCTTTTGTAAATTCTGTGATATCTCCGAGGGATAGCTTTGTAAATTGTGTGATAACTCCGAGGGATAGCTTTGTAAATTGTGTGATAACTCCGAGGGATAGCTTTGTAAATTGTGTGCGAACTGCGAGGGATAGCTTTGTAAATTGTGTGATAACTCCGAGGGATAGCTTTGTAAATTGTGTGCCAACTTCAAGGGATGGCTTTGTAAATTGGGTGATAACTTCGATGGATAGCTTTGTAAATCGGGTGCCAACTCCGAGGGATGGCTTAGTAAATTGTGTGCCAACTCCTAGGAATGGCTTTGTAAATTGGGTGCCAACTCTTAGGGATGGGTTTGTAAATTGTTTGCCAACTCCGAGGAATGGCTTCGTAAATTGGGTTCCAACTCCGAGGGGTGGCTTTGTAAATTGGGTTCCAACTCCTAGGGATGGCTTTACATCGCTGTGTGCCAACACTGAAAGTTCGCTTTATCAAAGAATTGTGTGCCAACTCCGAGGGATGGCTTTGTAAATTGGGTTCCAACTCCTAGGGATGGCTTTGTAAATTGGGTGCCAACTCCGAGGGATGGCTTTATAAGATTGTGTGCCAACACTGAGGGATGGCTTTGTAAATTGGGTGCAGCTGCGAGGGAAGGCTTTGTGAATTATTGCCAACACGAGGGACGGCTTTGTAAATTGTGTGATATCTTCGGGGATATCTTTGTAAATTGTGCCAACTCCTAGGGATGGCTTTCTAAGTTGGGTTCCAACTGCTGAGGGATGGCTTTTTAAATTGGAGTGGTGCCAACTCCGAGGGATGGCTTTGTAAATACGTGTGGAAACTCCAACGGATGGCTTTGTAAATTGTCTGCCAACTCCTAGAGCGGGATAGCTTTTTAAATTGTGTTCCAACTTCTAGAGGATGGCTTTGTAAATTTGGTTCCAACTCCTAGGGATGGATTTGTAATTTGGGTACAAACTACTAGGGATGGCTTTGTAAATTGGGTACCAACTCCTTTGGATGGCTTTGTAAATTGGGTGCCAACTCCGAGGGATGGCTTTGTAAATTGTGTGATAACTAAGAGGGATGGATTTGTAAATTGGGTTCCAACTCCTAGGGATGGCTTTGTAAATTGTTTTCCAACTCCGAGAGATGAAAACTTCTAAATTGAGTGTGTTAACTTAGAGCTTGGCTTTGTAAATCAATTGTGTATCTAACTCCTAGGGATGGCTTTGTAAATTGGTGTCCCAACTCCGAGGTGGCTGGCTTTGTAAATTGGTTACCATCTCCTAGGGATGGCTTTGTAAATTGGGTTCCAACTCCGAGGGATGGCTTTGTAATTTGGGTTCCAACTCCGAGGAATGGCTTTGTAAATTGGGTGATACCTCCGAGAGATGGCTTGGTAAATTGGGTGATCAATTCCTAGGAAATGGCTTTTTCAGTAAATTGTGTGCCCACTCCGAGGGATAGCTTTGTAAATTGTGTGATAACTCCTAGGGATGGCTTTGTAAATTCGGTACCAACTACTAAGGATGGCTTTGTAAATTAGGTACCAACTCCCTTGGGATGGCTTTTTAAAATGGTGTGCAAAACTCCGAGGGTTGGCTTTGTAAATTGTGTGATAACTCCGACGGATTGATTTGTAGAATTCGGTTCCATAACTCCTAGGGATGGCTTTGTAAATTGTTTTCCAACTCTTGAAGATGGCTTTGCAAATTGGGTTCTAACTCCTGGGGATGCCTTTCAAAATTGCGTCCCAACTCAGAGGGATGGCTTTGTAACATTTAGGTTACCATCTCCTAGGGATGGCTTTGTAAATTGAAGGTTCCAACTCCGAGGGATGGCTTTGTAAATTGGGTTCAAACACCGAGGGATGGCTTTGTAAATTGGGTGGTAACCCTGAGGGATGGCTTTGTAGTAAATTGGAGTATCAATTCCTAAAGGGGATGGCTTCGTAAATTCGTGTGCCCACTCGAGAGGATAGCTTTGTAAATTGTGTGATAACTCGGATGGATAGCTTTGTACATTGTGTGATAACTCCGAGGGATGGCTTGGTAACTTGTGTGATAACTCCGAGGGATAGCTTTCTAAATTGTGTGCCAACTCCGAGCAATAGCTTTGTAAATTGTGTGATAACTCCGAAGTATAGCTTTGTAAATTATGTGCCAACTTCAAGGGATGGATTTGTAAATTGTGTGAAAGCAGTAACTTCGAGGGATAGCTTTGTAAATTGTTTGATAACATCGAGGGATGGATTTGTAAATTGGGTTCCAACTCCTAGGGATGGCTTTGTAAATTGTTTTCCAACTCTTAGGCTTGGCTTTGTAAATTGGGTTGACGATAACTCCGATAGATAGCTTTGTAAATTGGGTGCCAACACCAAGGGATGGCTTTGTAAATTGCGTCCCAACTAAGAGGGCTGGCTTTGTAAATTGGTTACCATCTCCTCTAGGGATGGCTTTATTAAATTGGGTGCCAATTCCTAGGGATGGCTTTCGTAAATTGTGTGCCCACTCCGGAGGATAGCTTGTAAAATTGTGTGATAACTCCTAGGGATGGCTTTGTAAATTCGGTACCAACTACCTAGGGATGGCTCTGTAGAATTAGGTACCAACTCCTTCAGGGATGGCTTTTTAAACTGGGTGCAAAACTCTGAGGGTTGGCTTTGTAAATTGTGTGATGCCAACTCCGAAGGGGATTGATTTGTAAATTCGGTTCCAACTTCTATGGATGGCTTTGTAAATTGTGTGCCAACTCCGAGGATGGCTTTGTAAATTGGGTTGCCAACTACTAGGGATGGCTTTGTAAATTGGGTGCCAACTCCGAGGATGGCTTTGTAAATTAGATTGCCATCACCGAGAGATGGCTTTATAGATTGTGTGCCAACTCCGAGGGATGGCTTTGTAAATTGGGTTCCAACTCCTAGGGATCGCTTTCTAAGTTGGGTTCCAACTGCGAGGGATGGCTTTTTAAATTGGGTGCCAACTCCGAGCGATGGCTTTGTAAATTGTGTGGAAACTCCAAGGGATGGCTTTGTAAATTGGGTTCCAACTCCTATGGATGGCTTTTTAAATTGTGTTCCAACTTCTAGGGATGGCTTTGTAAATTTGGTTCCAACTCCTAGGGATGGATTTGTAAATTGGGTACCTACTACTAGGGATGGCTTTGTAAAATTGGGTACCAACTCCGACGGATGGCTTTGTAAATTGTGGTATCTGTCCAACTCTGAGGGATGGCTTTGTAAATTGTGTGATAACTAAGAGGGATGGATTTGTAAATTGGGTTCCAACTCCTAAGGATGGCTTTGTAAATTGTTTTCCAACTCTTAGGCTTGGCTTTGTAAATTAGATTTGCCAACTCTTGGAGGATGGGTTTGTAAATTGGTGTCCCAACTAAGAGGGCTGGCTTTGTAAATTGGGTTTAACTCCGAGAGATGGCTTTCTAGAATTGGTGGTAACTCAGAGAGATGGCTTGTCCAGAATTGAACCATCTCCTAGGGATGGCTTTGTAAATTGGGTTCCAACTCCGAGGGATGGCTTTGTAATTTGGGTTCCAACCCCGAGGGATGGCTTTGTAAATTGGGTGGTAACTCCGAGAGATGGCTTGGTAAATTGGGTATCAATTCCTAGGGATGGCTTCGTAAATTGTGTGCCCACTCCGAGGGATAGCTTTGTAAATTGTGTGATAACTCCTAGGGATGGCTTTGTAAATTCGGTACCAACTACTAGGGATGGCTTTGTAAATTAGGTACCAACTCCTTGGGATGGCTTTTTAAAATGGGTGCAAACTCCGAGGGTTGGCTTTGTAAATTGTGTGATAACTCCGACGGATTGATTTGTAAATTCGGTTCCAACTCCTAGGGATGGCTTTGTAAATTGTTTTCCAACTCTTAGGGTTGGCTTTGGAAATTGGGTTCTAACTCCTGGGGATGCCTTTGAAAATTGCGTCCCAACTCAGAGGGATGGCTTTGTAAATTGGTTACCATCTCTTAGGGATGGCTTTGTAAATTGGGTTCCAATTCCGAGGGATGGCTTTGTAATTTGGGTTCCAACCCCGAGGGATGGCTTTGTAAATTGAGTTTCCAACTCATGTTATGGCTTTGTAAATTGTGTTCCAATACCGAGGATGGCTTTGCAAATTAGTGCATCCAACTCCGAGGATAGCTTTGTAAATTGTATACCAACTCCAGAAACATGTGCAAATTTAGGTTCCAACTCTAAGATGGCTTTGTAAATTAGGTTCCAACTCAGGGATAGTAACTGTAGATTCGGTTCCAACCCCACGGCAGATTGGCTTTGCTAATTAGGTGGTAACTCCGAGAGGATAATGCTATGTAAATTGGGTATCAATTCCTAGGGATTGGCTTTGTAAATTGTGTGCCTAACTCTGAGGATAGCTTTGTAAATTGTGTGATAACTCCGATGAGATAGCTTTTGTAAATTCAGTAACTGATAACTCCGAGGGATGGCTTGGTAACTTGTGTGATAACTCCGAGGGATAGCTTTCTAAATTGTGTGCCAACTCCGAGCAATAGCTTTGTAAATTGTGTGATAACTCCGAAGTATAGCTTTGTAAATTATGTGCCAACTTCAAGGGATGGATTTGTAAATTGTGTGGTAACTTCGAGGGATAGCTTTGTAAATTGTTTGATAACTTCGAAGAGGATAGCTTTGGTAAAAATTGTGGGATAACTCCGAGGGATAGCTTGAGTAAATTGTGTGATAAATCCGAGGGATAGCTTTGTAAATTGGGTGCATAACTCCTGGGGATGGGCTTGGTAAATTGTGTGCCAACTCTGAGGATGGCTTTGAAAAATTAGGGTGCCAACTCCGAAGGGATGGCTTTGTAAATTGGGTGCCAACACCGAGGGATGGCTTTGTAAATTGTTGTTCCAACTCCCAGGATATTTCATAAATTGTGTGATAACTTCGAGGATAGCTTTGTAATTGTGTGATATCTCAGGAGGATAGCTTTGTAAATTATTACAGGATAACTCCGAGGATGGCTTTAAAGAATTGTGTGATAACTCCGATGGATAGCTTTGTAAATTGTGTGCCAGCTTCGAGGATGGCTTTCTAAATTGTGTTAACTTCAAAGGATAGCTTTGTAAATTTTATTATTTGTAACTTCAGCGGATGGCTTTGTAAATTGGGTGCCAACACCGAGGGATGGCTTTGTAAATTTGGTGCCAACCTCGAGGGATGGCTATGTAAATTGGGTGTCAACACCGAGGGATGGCTTTTATAAATTGGGTGCCAACTGCGAGGGATGGCTTTTGGAGTTGTGTGCCAACTTTGAGGGATGGCTTTGTAAATTATTTAACTTCCAGAGGATAGCTTTGTAAGTGTGTAATGCTTGAGGATAGCTTTGTAAGTTGGGTGCTAACACCGAGGGATAGCTTTGTAGAATTATTAGGATGCCAACTCTGAGGGATGGCTTGTAGTAAATTGTGTAATGCCAACTCCGAGGGATGGCTATGTAAATTGGGTGCCAACTTCGAGGAATGGCTATGTAAATTGGGTGCCAACACCGAGGGATGGCTTTGTAAATTTGGTGCCAGCATGAGGATGGCTTTATCAGTTGTGTGCCTGAGGATATCTGTAAGCGTGTGCCAACACCGAGGATGGCTTTGTAAATTGTGTGCCAACACCGAGGGATCTGCTTTGTAAATTGTGTGCCAACACCGAGGAATAACTTTTGTAAATTGGAGCGCCAACACCAAGAGATGGCTTTGTAAAATTGGGTGCCAACACCGAGGGATAGGCTTTTATAAATTGTGTGCCAACACCGAGGATAGTTCTTTGTAAATTGTGTGCCAACTTCAAGGGATGGCTTTGTAAATTGTGTGCCAACTCCGAGGGATGGCTTTATGAGATTGTGTGCCAACTCCGAGAGATGGCTTTGTAAATTGGGTTTCCAACTCCTAGGGATGGCTTTCTAAGTTGGGTTCCAACTTTGAGGATGGCTTTGTAAATTGGGTGCCAACTCTGAAGGGGATGGCTTTGTAAATTGTGTGACAGTTCCGAGGGATGGCTTTGTAAATTGTGTTCCAACTCCTATGGATTGGAGATAGCTTTGTAAATTGTGTTCCAACTCCTAGGATGGCTTTGTAAATTTGGTTCCAACTCCTAGGGATGGATTTGTAGATTTGGGTACCAACTACTCAGGATGGCGTTTGTAAATTGGTGTAGCTCTGAGGATAGCTTTGTAAATTGTTTGATAACTCCGATGGATAGCTTTGTAAATTGTGTAACTCCTTTGAGGGATGGCTTTGTAAAATTTGGGTGATAACCTTCGAGGGATGGCTTTGTAAATTGTGTGATATCTCAGAAAGACTTCATAGAATTATTAGGATATCTGAGGATGGCTTGGTAAATTGGGTTCCAACTCCTAGGGATGGCTTTGTAAATTGTTTTCCAACTCTTAGGCTTGGCTTTGTAAATTGGGTTCTAACTCCTAGGGATGGCTTTGTAAATTGCGTCCCAACTAAGAGGGCTGGCTTTGTAAATTGGTTACCATCTCCTAGGGATGGCTTTGTAAATTGGGTTCCAACTCCGAGGGATGGCTTTGTAATTTGGGTTCCAACCCCGAGGGATGGCTTTGTAATTTGGGTGGTAACTCCGAGAGATGGCTTTGTAAATTGGGTGCCAACACCAAAGGATGGCTTTATAAATTGGGTGCCAACTGCGAGGGATGGCTTTTGTGAGTTGTGTGCGAACTTTGAGGGATGGCTTTGTAAGTTGGGTGCTAACACCAAGGGATAGCTTTGTAAATTAGGTGCCAACTGCGAGAGATGGCTTTGTAAATTGAATGCCAACTGCGATGGATGGCTTTGTGAATTGTGTGGCAACTTCGAGGGATGGCTTTGTAATTATTGTGTGCCAACTTCGAGGGATGGCTTTGTAAAGTTGAGTGCCAACACCGAGGTCGCTTTGTAAATTAGAAACAACTGCGAGGATAGAAAATTTTGCAAGTGGATATAGCTTTGAGGATGGCTTTGTAAATTGTGTGTCAACACCGAGGGATGGATTTGTAAATTGTGTGCCAACACCGAGGATTAGCTTTGTAAATTGTGTGCCAACACCATGAGGAATGTGCTTTGTAAATTGAGTGCCAACACCAAGAGATGGCCTTTCTCAGAATGTCCTTTCGTGAGATGCTTTGTAAATTGGGTGCCAACAATCGGAAGGATGGCTTTATAAATTGATGCGTGCCAACTTCGAGGATGTTCTTTATGGTAAATTGTGTGCCAACTTCAAAGGGATGGCTTTGTAAATTGTGTGTTTTCAACACCGAGGATAAATGGTTTTATAAATTCTGTGCCAACACCGAGGGATGGCTTTGTAAATTGAGTGCCAACACCAAGAGGATCGCTTTCGTAAAATTGGGTGCAAACACTGAAGGATGGCTTTATAAATTCTGGTGCCAACACTAGTGAATGCTTTTATAATTATTACCTTTCGAGGGATGGCTGTGTAAATTCTGTGATAACTCCGAGGGATAGCTTTGTAAATTGTGTGCCAACTTCGAGGGATGGCTTTGAAAATTGGGTTCCAACTCCTAAGAAGGCTTTGTGAATCGTGTGCCAACTTTGAGGGATGGCTTTGTAAATTGTGTGCCAATACCGAGAGATGTTTTTATAAATTGGGTTCCAACTCCGAGGGATGGGTTTGTAATTTGGGTTCCAATCCTTGAGGATGGCTTTGTAGAATTGGGTGGTAACTCTGAGGGATGGCTTGATCAAATTGGAGTATCCAACTCCTAGGGATGGCTTCTGTAAATTGTGTGCCCAACTCCGAGGGATAGCTTTGTAAATTGTGTGATAACTCCGATGGATAGCTTTGTAAATTGCGTGCCAACTTCGAGGGATGGCTTTGTAAATTAGGTGATAACTCCGAGGGATAGCTTTGTAAATTGTGTGATAACTCCGAGGGATAGCTTTGTAAATTTTGTGATAACTCCGAGGGATGGCTTTGTAAATTGTGTGATACTCCAAGGGATAGCTTTGTAAAATGGGTGCACCAACTCTGAGGGATAGCTTTGTAAAATGTGTGATAACTGCTGAGGTATAGCTTTGTAAATTGTGTGATCAACTCCACAAAGGGTGGCGTTGTAAATTGTGTGATAACTCCGAGGGATAGCACTTATAAATTGTGTGATCCAACTCCGAGGGATAGCTTTGTAAATTGTGTGCCAACTCCTAGGGATGAAACTTTGTAAATTGTGTGATAACCTTGATGGATAGCTTTGTAAAATGACTGACAACTCCGAGGGATGGCTTTGTAAATTGTGTGCCAACTCCTAGGGATGGGTTTGTAAATTGGGTATCAACTCCTAGGGATGGCTTTGTAAATTGGGTGCCAACTGCCGAAGAGGATGGCTTTGTAAGATTGTGTGCCAACTACTGAGGATGGCTTTTGTAAATTGGGTTTCAACTCCTAGGGATGGCTTTGTAAGTTGGGTTCCAACTGCGAGGATGGCTTTTGTAAATTGGGTTCCAACTCCTAATGATGGCTTTGTAAATTGGGTTCCAAATCCTAGTGATGGCTTTGTAATTTGGGTTCCAACTCCTAAAGGGATGGCTTTGTAAATTGGGTGCCAACTCTGAGGGATGGCTTTGTAAATTGTTTGGCAACCTGAGGATGGCTTTGTAAATTGTGTGGAAACTCCAAGTTGGCTTTGTAAAGTAGGTTCCAACTCCCTAGGGATGGCTTTGTAAATTGTGTTTTCAACTCCTCGTGATGGCTTTGTAAATTGGGTTCCAACTCTTAGGGATGGCTTTGTAAATTGGGTGCCAACTCCGAGGGATGGTTTTGTAAATTGTGTGCCAACTCCTTGGGATGGCTTTGTAAATTGGGTGCCAACTCCGAGGGATGGCTTGTAAATTGTGTGATAACTCCGAGGGATGGATTTGTAAATTCGGTTCCAACCCCTAGGGATGGCTTTGTAAATTGTTTTTTCAACTCTTAGGGTTGGCTTTGTAAATTGGGTTCCAACTCCTAGGGATGGCTTTGTAAATTGGGTACCAACTCCTAGGGATGGCTTTGTAAATTAGGTACCAACTCCTAGGGATGGCTTTGTATGGTCGTTACAGGCCTCTGCGCTTTCCTTAAAAGCGCCGTGCTCAGATTTTAGTTCAGTTGCATGGGTACTGGACCCATTGGCGTTTCAATCTGGTTTCGCAGAATCGACAAAGTATCAGGATCTTTACATGGATCTCTCCTCCAAAATCCCCGTCAGAGCAGGCTGGGCATCAGACAAACTAAAATAATTTTAAAATATTGATCATGTCTGGACATACAAGAGTCGTGGGAAAAAGTTTGGACCCACACAGGATTTAGGTTAAAACTGAGTGATGCTAATGGGACTTTCTGTATTTTACATTTTTGCATGCTACTTATAATTTGTGACCTGATATGACCGATTTCCAGTAGCAGAGCTGTAACGAAGACACTTTGGCCCTTCCTGTTGTGTCTTAGATTTTTATCATAACAGTTTTAGTCAGAGATGTCTTCTTAGAATTATATCAAGAAATATTCGAATGCTAAAAGAAGAATGCCTTGCAAAAAACCAAAGTGAGTTTCTTGAGGAAAAAAAAAAGAAATTTAATAATTAACTATCGATAATGCCCACAACCATATATATTCGTTGTACTAAAAATAATCATCAACATCAAATATTCTGTCAACTGTAGAAATACGTAAAGAGGAAAACTCATTCTGTCTGAGTGACCTTTATTATGAATGATTGGTGTTGATTCTAAACCACAGATGACCTCCGATCTTTTTGCACCCCTTCCTACATGATAGAGCTAAGCAGATGTACCAGTTCTTGGTCTCTAGATATCTTCTATTGAACCAAATGTATAGTTCCAGATCTATCTATCATATTCTTCTGAAAATAACCTTCCGGTTATCTTCTCTATCTTTTCTTACAGACAAACTTTGCTGTGAGAGTTGTTCCAGCCTTCCGCCCTAAGTCAGACACTGCTTCACATGTGCAGGTCTGTACAGACTCAGGATCTGGGGAGAGAGGGGGATGAGAGCAAGTGAGATTACTGAGATCGTCAGGCTAAGGTCAAGGCTGATAAAAAAAGCTTGAGACACCAAGATGAAAAACAAACAACGTGAAACACCCAGCCGCTATAATTGTTACGGTGTAGCCTGTTACATGAGAGCTGATTTCTTGTCTATGCCAGAAATCTCTGAGACAAAGAAGATGTTTGGACTAAACCAGATATCTGTAACTTAAAAATCTGATGCTCGGTGAAATTCTCGGAGAAATATTTAATTTTCGTTTTGATTATTTTTAGCATTAACAGCTTATCTCATGTTTATCTCTTATTCAATATGCATCAGATTTACATTTTGTCTGAACTTCTGTTGCTGTTTTTCTTCAATAGTTTTGCAGTTTTCATTATAGTAAAATAAATTTCAAACTAAGAATGATAAATATCTGTAACTCATAATAACTTGAAATATGTCAGTCTTAATCTACGAAACCTGACTTTCAATTCCCTGTACTGGGATAGTATGGAATGTTGGGGTTTCAGAATCTCTGCTGATTTCCTGGGCAGTTTGTCTATCAACATGCTCAACATGTGCAAAATTGCACTCAGATCCCCACTTTCCATTCTCTTTGCAGCTATATAAAACACAATTAAATTGTTGATTGATAAAGTGCCCATGAGAAAACCTGTGGATTTATATATATATAAACACTTTAAATTTCACCAAACATTTAAGCTTTCACATTAAGTTTATGTATAAAGAGTTTCATAGGGAGTCCATGGTATGTCTTAGCAGCTTCGTTCAATCTCCCGCCCAAAATCATCAGAAGTTAGTTGATAAAAATAATCGGTCACGTTGGAAAGAATACAGGCAATCAGATACAAAGTCTTGTGATTTCAAGGCAAAAAAAATTGTAACATCTACCACTGCTGGTTTTGATTATGTGAAAACAACAACAAAACTTTCAAAACAACAAAAACGGAACAGGGCAAAGTTGATTAGCAGACCGATGATAAAAAATTCACTAAGATTACATCATGGAAAACTAAACTAAACTAAAGAATAAAGCATGTTATAGCTTTTAAGTGCCTTTCGATTTTGAACTTTTGAAGACTCCCATGGGAGAATCACCCAGAGTTTGAGATTACTAGGAATCACCATTGGCCAACAGTTTGGTCGGAGTGATGCAGACCATAACCTGAACTTTGTTAGAGTCAACATAATATATTAATAACCGTATTGAACCTCTCTAATTTATTTGGCAACTAGAAATAATGTGTTGCCATCTTTTATCACTGGATTGAAGTGGAAAAAAACTATTCATTGCTCACATAAAAAATAAATGTACATGTGTTTTACAAAAGATCATAATCAACTCAAATTGCAATACTTCTCCACCTGAATACACAACTTTAAATTCAAAAAATAAAAATTGGAATACTTTAAATGAAAGAATTAGCTGGTATAGCTCAAAAAATTTTAAGTATGAATAAAAATGAATTAAAAGCACACTTATGCATGTAAAATTTTCATAAAGGAGGCTATAAACCCGCACCATCCCCCCGAAAATAAAACAAACCAAAAAAAAAACAACAACAAAAAACGAAGGGCTGTAGCTCTCTGACTACTCAATGAAATGCTGAAAGGATCCATTGAAACGCCTTATGTTACATGTCCTATACCTTCCACACCGAGTTATAATTCTGCTATCCTATTTATTGAAATGAGAGTGTATAAGGTCAGTATGATTTGTTTAGGCTAAAAATATGTTTGGATCATTTTAAAGTATCCTGTTTTAAGACCTGTAAATAAAGAGATGTGTAAACCCTCAATAGAGGTTTGGTGACTTTAGCTTGTTTAGTTCAATGTCAGAAGGATCTTACCCACTTAGTTCCATATTGATTGTTGATTTCAGAGTGAACGAGTCAATGCATGCTTTTAAGTTTGTGAGGCTTAAACATAAGAGATATGAATTCGCTTAGGTTTGCAATAAATACTGAGTATTCTGAGGCTAAGGGCACTCTAGATCATAAGCTGAAACTTGAGTGCCTTTATGTCGAAGCTTATGGCATAGCTAGTAATAGTTTAATAGGTTATATGCTACCTCAGTGAGTATTTTTGTTCAAGTCATATTACAGTTATGATTCGAGAGTAATTCATCTTCTACAAGAGCCAAATCGGAAACTGAAAAATGTCCTCATATAACTGTAAGCTAACAATTATCAGCAGCAGCTCTGTTAAGACTTGTGTCACTTCAACTATAATTATTGAAATTATGTTGATTATAATGAACATCGAATTCAAAGTTAATCTGTGAAGATCAAAATACTAAAGAACTTTGTTTGAGTAAACAAATCATGGTAATACACTAAAAAATTTTATTGCGAAGTTACTGAACAATCAAAATTTCCCAGCAGATTTCATGCATTTTTTGTGAAAGTGTATCATAAAAAAGTTTATGTTGTTTTGATGTTTTTAAAATGGTTTAAAACATTTGCCCTGCCCTACTGACACAATCTACTGGAGTTTGTTGAAGTTATACAACTTAGAACTGACTTCCTTCAGTAAAGACAAAAGCATGTTGTTTGAAGTATGAAGTAATAAAATATGTTTATATAATGCAACTACATATACAGTCTTTTTTGTCACCATGCATGGCAATATTGTAACAATAACTTTATTGAGTATCATGCACATTAAGATATTGCCTGTGATGGGATTAATTTTGTGATATGATGCAATTGCTAGTGCATACGTGTGTGTCACATTGTTTGGTTTTCCAGGACACAAATAGCCTTCTAATTGGGTGCTTGGTTTATTTATTCCTTATTTTTATCCTAACTTCAGCCTAGTTTTCTCTTGATTCTTAATTGTCCTGTTTATTCAATATCTCATTTTGTTCATTTTTATGCGATTCCAAATCCTAGACCTGATGTTCCAATGATAATAAATTAATGTGAATTGTTGTGCCTTATTATTGATCACATACTTTGTGTATTTAAAAATCATGCTAATATAAGTATGAAAGCAGTAAATCTGAATGCTTTATGTCTTTCTTTATAACATAACAGAGAGTTTCTCAAATTATTGGTGGTGCTGCAATCAGAATTTATCCTTTAAACAATAACATATCAGTCGCTATCACATAGGTGGGATAAAATATTTAACGTATCATTTACCATCTCTATGAGTAAATTAAAAAGAGTCCCTACATTTTTTTTTTACTTCTTAAGATGAGTGACAACACATTTTTCAAAAAATCTTTTACTTCAGAAAAAGTAAGGGCATTGAAACAAAGATCGTTCATACATGTTTTGTTTGATTTCCTTGGGACTGGTGCAAAATGTGATATTTTTCATACGGATGAGACTTAGTGATTCAAAAATGACTGGTTTAAAATAGTTAAAAAAAAACAATATAAAGATAATTTAAGATATAACTCTACTGTCCATATATAATACATTTTTTGGTTTACATGATCAGCACAAATCCACTTGATTAAAGAGTGAATGGTCCTCATGGTTTAAAATCTAGGTTATCTTACTTTGACTTTAAAGTATAATATTTCAGTGCTTTGGAAGAGCAGATCAAGTTTGCAAAATTTGTTACTGTAATATCTCATAAGACTATTGATCACAAGGGACATAACAATGTAATATCAATAGGACTTTGTTTTTCTGGAGTTATCTAACTTATCTTTAAAACCTTAGAAGAGCTCTTCAGAGAAAAGAATCTTGTGTGCTTGTGTTTTGATGTTCAATAAAATGGCTACTGCCTGAAACCTACCTAAAGGCCTTTGATGTTATTCCATAAACATCCATTACAGATGACTATAGAATGGTCTAGATTAGTAAATCTACCCCACTGACGTACCGAGATCTTTTGCCCCAGACTAACGCCCATAAGTAATTTATTTATTTATCTCATTAGGTATGGTATTTGAAGTTTGGTTACTTTTCATGAAAGTTATAATACTTAATCGTTGAGATTTTATTTAAATAAATCAAATGGATTTTCAGTCATAATTTATGTTTTTGTGATGTTACATCTTTTGTTTACAACACTGAGCGCAACCAATCAAAGAAAAAGAAAGCTGACAGTTGTTAAAAATGAATATCAATAAATGTTGAGCTCAAAACAACTAATTTTTAACCTTGGTGATCGGATCAAAACAAGGTTAACTAAGACCGCCTATATGACTGGACAAAATGATCAGAATGTCGATAGCACTATCTATAATATGACTGGGCGAAAATATCGGAATATTGATATCTCTATCTGTAACTATGTTATATGAACAGCATCAAATGGGACCAAATCGAAATTAGAAGGAAAAAAAGTAATGAAGTTTCCCGACATATATTTTTCAGCTCGCTGTGATACGTCTGGAGTTGGCCTTAAACCATAATTTCTCGTACCTCACAGCAATAAATTAAGAAAAATAAACGTAATTTTGATAAGTCTAAAGTTATCGAAGTTTAAAGACAAAAGTCCTGCACTAGCAGTATACACAGGGCAGACAGTGCTACCAGCAGTGAGACAAACCAAGCAAGTCTTTTGTATGCCATTGGAAGATCTTAACCTAACCAGTTTAATCTTGCTTTACTTATCAAACCAATACAGTTAGTTGTTTGATCTGGAAACTCGGGGGATTATTTGCTTCACTATACAACAGGCGTGTCGAAAGTGCAAGCAAGATCTGTAAAACAGGTGAAGCTGTGGGCCCGCTGGCCTTTTTATTTACGTTACTTTTCACACTTTATATACTTAAAAGATACATTTTCATAAGCAACTTGTATGGCATTGCGGGTCTGAAAAGTGATTGTGTCATAATACACATGTACCACTGGCACTTGAAGGGTGGAAAGTGATTGTGTCATAATACACAGGTACCACTGGCACTTGAAGGGTGGAAAGTGATTGTGTCATAATACACAAGTACCACTGACACTTGAAGGGTGGAAAGTGATTGTGTCATAATACACAGGTACCACTGGCACTTGAAGGGTGGAAAGTGATTGTGTCATAATACACAGGTACCACTGGCACTTGAAGGGTGGAAAGTGATTGTGTCATAATACACAGGTACCACTGGCACTTGAAGGGTGGAAAGTGATTGTGTCATAATACACAGGTACCATTGGCACTTGAAGGGTGGAAAGTGATTGTGTCATAATACACAGGTGCCACTGGCACTTAAAGGGTGGAACTTCTTTTTAAACACCTCAGCACTTTATCACATTTTTATTTCGTATTTAAGGGATGATTCCCTGGTGAGAGGAAGCAGAAAGAATTTCAAAGACTCAGAATCTGTCACGGGATATAGTGTACACAATCTTGTGTTTAGGTTGCAGGGTTGGAGGGAGCAGCTCCACAAGATCTGGTTTTGCCATATTTTTTTAGTGCAGCATGACGGCAAAAACATAGAGAATGGGGAATAAAAATGGGAAGAGATGTCAGGGGTAGGGCATATTACATCAATAACTAATCGACCGAAAATGTTCATAAATGATAAAAATCTGCGGAAAAAAATCTTATGGTCTTGAACCCCCATATACCTCGGCGAAATTTCCATCATGGCTAGAAGATTTGAGTCAATGCTTATGTTGTTTGGATAATTTGAATAATCATATATCCCAGTGGTAGAATTAATGTAGACCAAAACTAAAGTGCTATTATCATCATCTTACAGCTGATTTCAAATAAATCATCACAACACTCACTGGTCTTGTCACGTGACACAACTAGAGTCCCGCCGGACCCAACTTGTTGACCTCCCTTGTACCACTGTACCATGCCCCTGGGGTGACCAGCAGATGAGAGGCTGCAGGTACAAGTGGTAGATTCCTCCAGGAAGTAACCCTGTACCGCCTGAGGGCGGCAGCTATGGGAGGCTTGGGAGAAACCTGAGGAGAACACGGAGAAAGAAGGAGGGATCATGAGACACTATAGATTACTGTCATCTGTCCCTGCTGACTTTCATAAATGATGTGCATATTTTCACTTAATAGTTGGTTGCTTGTTGTTTTTTTTTTCCTTATTTTTAATGTATGACCTAATACTAAAGATTCCTCTTGCATATTATTTTTTTGTAAGAACTTTGTTATAATCAAAGTCTGGATAATAGTTTTCAAAGCATTTTTGGAGCTTACAGTAATACTTCATAGAGAGAGAAACAGACAGAGACAGAGAGGCAGAAAGACAGACATACAGAGAGAAAGAAGGAGAGAGGCACACACAAATACGGAGACAGAGAGAGACACAGAGAGAGGAGGGAGGGAGACACACACAGAGAAGGAGAGAGAGAGAGGGGGAGAGAGAGAGAGAGAGAGAGAAGCAAACAGATAAGCAGAGACAGAACAGAAAAGGGAGGAGAGTAAAAATGGAAAACTGTTCCATGACTTTTCCAGCAGCCATGTAATGATTTCCAGGACTCTCAACAATTTTACATTTGTTTTCATAGTTTATTTTTTTATTTCGCCCAAATTTTAATTGTTCAATTCTGCTCTAACGATGAAAATGGCTGTAAAATATTGTGCTTCCTTGGTATTCCAGACATTTCTCCCTTAATGCACATACTGCAGGCTACAGGACTTTCCTGAGTGACGTGTTTTTTCAATAATTATGATTGGGCTCTCACCACATTCAAAGGTGAATTACTAGTTATGTGGGTATTAAGGAAATCAAGAAACTATTATTTTTCAGCTCAGAATTCAGTTTCAAAATCTTCGAATTTATTTTTAACTGCAATGACTGACTCTATTCTTATGTGGACGAGCCTTAAGATTCTGTTTTATTTAAACAAAAATAATACTTTACATATAGTTACATTGTTTTAAACACTATCGCGAGACTTTAAAGTACGCTGTCGGCCATGTTTGAGGTGGTCTGAACAACACACATCATGGTTATTTTTCCCCAGACATTTGGGCAATGACACCCATTATTTGTTCAATCTCCTAGCCTTTTAGAGCATACACCTGTCTTCTGCTGAAAATTAGATTAATATTACTCTCGCCCTCTGGGTTTTTGCTTGTAATGTTAATTTTGGCTTTGTTTGCAAGTGTGCAAGGGGCTACATTACCAATCCACGAAGGAACAGATAGTGGAAAGGAAGGAAACAACAAGAGGAGTTTAGAAGAAAAATTCAAAAAACACTGAGGTAATGATCAAATTAATGAACTTCTTCTTCTTCTTCTTCTTCTTCTTCTTCTTGTTCTTCTTCTTCTTCTTCTTCTTCTTCTTCTTCTTCTTCTTCTTCTTCTTCTTCTTCTTCTTCTTCTTCTTCTTCTTCTTCTTCTTCTTCTTCTTCTTCGGCATCAGAGTGCTCTCCAACCCCAGACCATTCACCGGAGTGGGCGGAGAAAAAGTCAGGACTGGTCATAAATCTCACACGCGTGAGAAGAAAACCGATCACAAACCTATATCTATATCTCGCCAGTCCCACCCACCGTCTAAGGTTCGCCAAAGGCCATTGTCACCAGGTCAAGATAGAAACGAAAGTGGCCCGGACAGGTCTCGCCCGGATTCCCCTACATCGGAGTCTGATAGCCTGATCTTTCCGCCACAGAGGAGAAATAGTTTCGGAGAAATTAGACTCGGAGGGGGTAGGTTGGAAGATGCGCTTCATGAATTTGAGGTGAAAAAAAGTCGGTGAGCCGATCTCTGAATTGAAGAATTGGCCATTTTCAAAACTAAGCGATTCACTGAAGCCCCCACTGAGGAGAAGATGAAGAAGAAGAGAGCGCAATATATGATACCGCAAAATTGTAAGGCGCTACAAGTCAAGACATAAAAGTAGAGAAATTTGCAACATGTTGCAAGGCCAGCATAAGAAAATAGATATACGCATCACAATACTGCAAATCAACATTAGCAAAGCCACTCTCGCTATTTCAAAAGCAGCCGATGCGCTCACAAAAAGGGCAAAAGATAGGAAAGAAGTGACAAACAATGAGAGCACTAAGGTAATTGTAAGAAATTTAATACAGATACAGTTTCGTTTCTAGGCAATGCTTAACAAAAAACAATTGGTCAAAGAAGAGACAGTCAAAACCCTCCTCTGCCATATGATGTAAGCGGCATTGCTGAGATGTCAGCGGATAGTTTTCAGAGGTTATACGGGAGCGACGTAAAGAAGGATATTAAAGAAGCGACGGAAGAGAGACAGTTCGGCCCGTTACCCCTCTACCTCCACAAACACATACACCGGTTACAGGAAAACCGGCCACTTTTTAGGCAAATGGGTTGGCCCAGTGGGAAACACTGACCAGAGAAGGCGGGGCCAATCGACCCACAGTATCGTATGGCGCCATGCGAGAAGGCCGGCAGCGAACTCGAGGCGTTAAACCCTACAATAATTGATGGGGTAGAGGTAAAAGTTACTGGCACTGTCAGGATAAAGCGATTGCTGGAAATCAAAGCCGAAAACTTTCAGGCTAGACAAATTCAAGTGGGTGGGAAAAATTGACATCAGATAAAACTAATCTAGAAGTGATGAGTAGCACTAAAGTACAACTGAGTCAGCTGCAGGAGAAAAACAGGCCACCGAGTCTAGTTACTATATGAATAAGGAAGAAAAGAAGGTGATTAATAAGTGACTACAAGAACTGTTAAGGGCTGGGGTCACAACACAAAGAAGGTGAGTTTATTTCAGGCATCTTTGCCCGTGAAAAGAGTGATGGAACGTATAGAATGAGACTTAATCTAAAAGAATTTAACACAAATGTTGAATACAAAAAATGTAAAATGGAAACCCTAAAATCAGCTTTAAATCTCGAGACAAAAAAATTGTTGGATGGCAAGCATAGATCTTGTATCAATTGCTAGGAAACACAGAAAGTATCTAACATTTTTGGCAAAGACAGCTCTATCAAAACATATGTTATAGTAATGGTTTGGCACAATGCCCAAGATCATTTTTAAAAAAAATTACAAAACCAGTCTACGCACACTTGAACCCATTGTGCCATATTTTAACGGGCTACCTAGATGACTCCCTGCTTGTGGCGGCTGAGTACAATGACTGCGTCCAACTATTGCAGATGTTCTTTCAACGTTTGATTAACTAAGTTTTGTAGTCCATCTGAGCAAGTATTGTAAACATGTTGAAAGAATAATTGAGCAGAACAAAAGATATCAGATCAAAAAACCATTTTACTAAACTACTCATCAGTTATCAGAGCCCTTATAAACCAGTCAGTAAGGACACCATTCGTGGGTGGATAAAGCATATTATGGAGATGGCAGACATTAATGTGGAAATATTTACACCCTACAGCTCGCGCGCTGCTAGTCATTTAAACCAGTCAGTAAGGACACTATTCGTGGGTGGATAAAGCATATTATGGAGATGGCAGGCCTTAATGTGGAAATATTTACACTCGGCAGCACGCGCGCTGATAGCACATCCTATGCAATTAACCAAGGCGTGCCTATAAAAGCCAAACTTACTGCTGCTGGATGGTCTCAAGAAAGTACGTTTGTAAAGTTTTAAACTTTCCAGCAACGTAATGTTTAAGTCCTTTTCTATATCTGAACATAAAAAAAAATATCGTCCTACACTACGTTGCTTATTACGTTATGTATCATATAAGGTGACATAACCGATTTGTATACTCACAAACAATTTTCAACTATGTAAAAACACTCGAAATGTAAACAAAGATTATTATTAACCTCTTCTGTTGCTTTGACGTCACAGTTGTAGCTCTAAAATCTCATGTTACCACGGAGTGGTATGATGACGGCGAGTTGAAATTGTAGAAACAATCGAGGCTTACCTGTAAGGTGATGATTGTTTCCAATTTTGACGATCTGTCGTCAGGAACGGAGTGGTAATACGCCCTCCCTATCCCTCACATCATTAAAACATTTTTGTCTGAACGCCCAATGTTTTATGATCGATGCATAATGCAGTAACAAGGTTTTCAGCTAGCACTAGATTGACGTACCGTACTCACAACTGTGACGGGCTAAAGTGTGACTGGGAACGGCCGGCGTGTATCTCATATTACCACTCCGTTCATGACGACAGATCGTCAAAGTTGGAAACAACCATCACCTTTCAGGTAAGCCTTGATTGTTGTTACAATTATATGTTGTTAAGAATGTTATTATGGCTTGGATATGTTCCTCATACAGATAGGCCCGAGGTTGTTTACTGAATAAATTTTGCTCATCACTTACTGAGGCCGAGAGGGGTTCCAAACCCAAGATCTTACATTTCCATAGTTTGAGTGGCCATCTTGTCACCAAATACACAGACTTGAAAAAAACATGTAATTTTCTAGGTCTTCCTATGGGAAAGTTCAACAATTTTCCTTATACTTCTTTGTTATTATTTGATATTATCAAAACTTTTGTAACTATAAGAACCAGAACAACCTTAACTTATCATCTACCATCTTGTATGGATTCTCTTAGGGTTTTCCTGTGGTTCCTTTTATGATCAGAAAAACCGCGATAGACTTACTGAGGGCAACACTAATATTATTGTCAGCCTGTACAACGTTTTTG